>JXCR01036397.1:96134-123014 GCA_002079205.1 Phalaenopsis hybrid cultivar
TAGTTTTTTTTTTTTTTTTTGTTGATGATGTTTTTTCTTTGTTTTGTGGTTGCGAAAAATGATATTTGGTTAGGGAAGAATGAATGAAATCAAAATTATTATTTTCGTAACCATTATGTCCATCTATATGCAGTTATTTATGGACAACAAGTTAGCCAAGAAACAAATCAATAGAATAATTTGAAAGATCTTCTATTGTAAGTGCTACGTACTACAGTAGCTATGGGAAATAAATGCTTAGTTGTTGGTTAGATTGGCTTGATTTGTGTTATTTGGAGAATTTAGATACATACCACTCAATTCCTATGTATTTACATCTTTAACACTGAAATTTCATTGTTGGTTTTTGACATTTACGTATATACATATCTAACTGTTTATAACATATTGGATTAATTTTTTGTTGATCGTTAGAGAATATTGAAGTTTAGTTGTCCTCTTGATGAAATGAGTCATTTAATCCTTTTTTTTTCTCTTATATAATCTTTTGTTGTCTAATTTTTTTATTTTGAAATATTTAGAAGGTAGATATATAAATTGTTCTTTTGTTTTGTGATTTCTTTGCCATGAAAGAAATCTTCACAACCAATCGAACTTGATCTCACTAATCAAATTATATTGGATTTCACTTTGTGTTCTCATTTCCTGATGAACAATATTTAGCATTTGCATCGTCTTCTTTTGCTGCTACTTTAGGCCATATAAAATCATTCTAATCTATATTTATATACTTGCAAATTTTTATGAGAATTTTGGGGCATATAATGTCAAATTTATCTTTATTAAATCGTACTTGTAACTGCAACAACCTTTACCTTGTCATAGCAATTCATCACGATTTTGGGGCATATAATGTCAAACTTTTTGTTAGCAGTTTTCAGATTTAAGTGGTATGTATGTAAATAGCAATTCACATACCTTGTCAAATTTTTTGTAGGAATTTTGGGGCATATAATGTCAAATTTTTTGCTGGCAGTTTTCAGATTTAAATGGTATGTATGTAAATAGCAATTCACATACAATTTGACCTTTACCTGTGTCATAGTCATTCACACACCTTGTTAGTTCACATACAAAATCATTAAGAATTAAATGGTATGTATGTAAATACCCCTAAAACTTACCTACATGCTCTACATGATAATTCATCCTGATTACGTGAAGGATTTAAAAACAACAGGGGTGAAAGTTAAAGTTCTACTTTACAAAAAAGATGATAACTACTCCATGAGTTAAACAACAAAGGGACATTCACAATTTTACCTACATATCACCTAATTATCATGTATTTACATATCTAACACCTAAACTGTATAATTTACATTTATACATAAAAATTGGTAGAAGTATTTTACAATCACATAAAATAATTAAAATAAAAGAGAATTTAGCTCAATGCATTTTCAGTCTCAATGCATTTTCTTTGGAATGGATGTGGTTATTTTTTTTGTTATGGAATCATCTAAATTTTGTAAGCAATCTATATGTAGCTTGAATGGCCTCATGCTATGTATGTAGCTTGGATGGCAACCGCTACATTAGTGTTACATAAGATCCTTCTTTCATATAGCTTTGGACTCTTGTTTAATGTTAAAAGGATATTTTTTTAGGTGTTTTTTAATGAAAGCATCTAAGGAGCTGTTGGGGAAACATTGCATATGATTGAAAGTTTTTATAAATGTGTGTTATGTGAGTAAAATTATTATTGATGTGGATATATGCAGTATTTAGCTTCTTGTATGCTCGTCACCTAAACAAATATACATATTAGTGCTGATTTTGCTTGATTCTTTATGCATTTACATACAAGCGACCTCATTCCTATATTATAATAAAAAAAAACCACAACTGGGAGAGCTTAAATTTATATTCCTTCTTTAAACCATATATATACTTCTAGACATATGTCACATTCTATTTTTTTTATTGGAAAATTTACATGCATACCACTCAATTCTTTTGTATTCATATATCTAATGTATGGTTATGAAAGCATCTAATGTATGGTTATGAAAGCATCTAATGTTGAATCATCTAATGCTGATTTATTCTTGGTTCTAGTATCATGCACTACAAAATGTCACGACACTATGGTACGGTTATGGAAGCATCTAAAATTTGTAAGCAATCTACATGTAGCTTGGATGACCTCATGCTATGTATGTAGCTTGGATGACAACCACTACTATAGTATGACCAATTATTTGTGATTTGTGGTATGAATCATCCCTAATTTATCATGTCGAGTAATATATATATAGTATTATTCATAATCTAAGAGAGATGATCAGTCTAGTTTGACATGATCACAGCTCGTAAGATATTTAAAAGCTCAAATGTTTCATATCGAATACAAAGAAGAGAAGTGGTTCTAGATACAATTTGAATTAGGATGACAAATACTCGATGAAAATGTAAACTTTGATCACTGGTTTGAAATTTTTATGGAATGATTTTTTCTCCATGAAACATATAGTAGAACTTTATGATGGCCTTCGAATAGATCAGGATGAAGATAAATTGTGAGCAAGCAGTGTAATGTTAAATTAGGTGAAATTGGCAGTGTGATGTTAATTGTCTGCTTTGGTAAGACTTTACCTCATAAAAATCATACCTTGAATTCCAATTTTCGATTAAAATTGGCAGCATGCTAATGTTAGATTAGGCCTTAGTTGAAGGAGATGGAAAGGTGACTTGGCTCCAATGGAGAAATTGAGATGGGGAATGGTAGTCTTAGTGATAGCGGGATGTCGAATGACCGTTAAACCAGACTAGGGACAAGGTTCTGTAAATGTTACGCCAAATTGTCCCTCTCCCTTTGCTAGCCTGCTCTGTAGTTGTCCCTATAGGGAAAAAATGTCTGATGTTTAAAATATAAATACTTTCTTTATATTACTCATAACAATTTTAATTGATTAAAATATCATTGTATAATTATTGTCAAAATGTCATTGTATTGTCATCATCCGACACGAATCTCAAGGCATGAGACGGATCTCAATACTATATTTTGAATAAGAATCTTTCAAATTTTGGTAAAAAGTCATCCAGAACTCCGATTTCAGCAAACTTATAGTTAAACTGACCAGCTCGATGAGACTGACATGATGACATCAAATTCATTTCAATTTGAGTCAAATCAAGCTCATATCAAGTCATTAAACCGCTTTTAGAAAATTTTCAGACACATTTAAAAGATCAAATAGATGTCGACACTAGTAAGCCTACACTCAAATTGAGCGTTTAGACAAGATAAATACAACGAACCCAAGATTGCACAATTCTGATATCGTTAAGACACTCAAAAGTCTATAAAACGTCGTTTGATCTGAGGAAACTCATTGAGCCATCCTATCAAAACGGTTCATAATCATGCATTAATGACACTCAGAACACTATAAAAAGACTCATGTCCTCACATTAGAAAGGGGGCAGACGCCTTGGGAGGGAATTTGAGGCTTTAAGAAGAAGCTGAAGACCAGCACCGCAGCCGACCATCGTCGGCCACCGCCGATCGTCGTCAACCATCACTGATTGTCGTTCGCTGACGGTCGTCCACCACCATAGATCATCGTCAACCACCGCCGACCAGACATTGTCATTCAACATCGTAACTTGGAAAATCTAGTAACCCTCTCCCGTCCATGGAACAAAAGCTCATCACTTCGGTCCATGTGTCAACTACGACCTACATGGTCATCAGCTCATACACCTCCTGACTCAAGTTCCAACGATTTATGGACGTCACAATTGCTCACCACTACAGTTCATATGCCAATAATGACCTACACGGTCATCAGTTCATGTAATAACCGACCTCGGCCCCAGCGACCTATCAACATCATCAATATTCGCTACAATGACTCCAACGACCTGTGTGGTCATCAGCTTATGCAGCTCTCAACTTCGACCCTTGCAGCCTAAGAACGTCATTAATACTCGTCAACTACAGTCTACATGATTCACAGTTACCGCAATTGCTTATAATGGCTTCTCTAGTCAGCCAACTCTTCCGGAGCAACCATCAACAACACTCACGACGGACTACTACCTCCACAACAATCAACAATGACCCTTGCAATTTGTTATCACCAAGAACTGCAGTTTAATTATAATTATGTAACTCTGTAATTCCATCTTACCTAACTTAGGGGAAGATTTAGCATGTGTACTCATCATTCATAGTGGATTATTTCAACTGAAATAGACCCCGTGATTTTTCCCCCTTTCAAGGGTTTTCCACGTAAAAAGTTGATGTGTGTCTTCCTATTTACTTCTCTTCTTTTATTTGTGTGTGTTAAATTCTCATGCAACACTAAGACGATCATCCATTACTCTACCGTCACGAATTTTCTAACACGCATCAAGAATATTAAAATAAATAATCATTTTTTTATAAAAAACTCGCACAACCTTTAGATCAATTTGTTGCTCCAATGTTTTTTTTATTTATGTTTAGTACAATATGCTCCTTAGATGCTTTTTTTTCTTCTATATTTTGTATACCACCCATGTTCTCAAAGCTTATGTGACTGAGATGCGAGAAAGCTTAAAGCGACTCTCTTAGTTCTCCAACTATTGTAGACAATTATAAATCTTTGTTCAAGATTGATTACATTATAATCATTTTTTTATTATTTAAATTTTCACGTATTCATTAAAAATAATTTTAATTTATGATAAAAATGATACTTGAAAATAATCCTCTCTCTCCCTCTCTCTCTCTCTCTCTCTCTCTCTACACACACACACACAACAACGTTTGAGAAATATGCTCAATATAGCTCTTTGTATTAGATTCACATTCTAAATTCTAAATAAAAAATCTAAGTAGAAGTAGTATTGCATGTTAAAATTATATTCCAATTACGTTGAAGCTAAGTTTGCATCGTACTTGATTCATATTTGAGCCTTCCTGGAACCATATTCGAAGTTCTTAAAAGAGTTGAGCAAAGATATTCAAATATGATCAAAATATGGTTCAAATATAAATCAAGCAATATTTGAACATTGTTTCATCATTGTTTAGGGCTAGTTTTAGTATTGTTTTAATGTGGTTTGAGTGACTTTCATCAAAATTTGAACTTTTTCACCTTTATGTCATGGTCTTGTGGGGACTTGATTCATTGGATATTCCTTTTTATATTTGTAGATGATTGTGCTCGTATGTCAATAAATGATTTTTATGAACTTATGTGTATGTTAAGAGACCTCGTGACTCTAAAAGGTCCCATCTCCAGCAAGAATACATTCGTCATATGATGATTTTTTATCCGAAAATGCAGTGAAACGCGAGATATCATGAAAGTATACGTGTTAATAAAGCAATGTAAAAATTATGAGTGTGTATATTATTCTCAAAGTAAACTCATTATCTCTCAAAAAGTCCAATACTAGCTTAATAGTCCTAAATTTAGATCAAAATGATGAAGGATTTTTAGTTCAAAATTATTCAAGCTAGCTCATAATCGATCAGTCTCGATCCAAGCCAGATCAAAAATCGATGAATTTGATCCAATATTTGATTTTGATCCATAACGTTGGATTTTGATTTGATTTCAATCCAACCCTATATCAACTCAAAATCGCATCACTCACAACCCTAATCTCAACAGATGTTCCTTAAGATCGGTTATCCATCAAAGCAATGTTATCATTACGGAGCATATATATGTCCATGTCTTTTTATGGGCCGGTTAATCATCATTAGATTGGAGCATCACCTGTAGACTTTACATTGCACTATATATATCCCCTCGGGAAGAGAGGGTCACCTATAAGCAATGTAAAAGATTAACTATGAGCTCTCTTACCTTTAAGAGGACCCAAAAATAAACCGGTAACACTATATTCTCTCCTTCCATTTTCTCATGAGGAACTAGGACATAAGGCTAGGATAGCACATAGTCATCCCTCTTCATCTCTCCCTTCATAAATCTTCTCTGTGTTGTGCGGGCCTACAAATGGTACGAAACATCCTAAAAGGATTCAATATCCCAAAAGATGTGACGAGCATGCAGTTTATGCTCAAACTTAGCAAGGAGATCGTGATCACAAGGGAGAACAAAGAGGAATTATGTACTATAACAGATAATCCTTGAGGTAGCAGATCGATGAGCTAAATGAGCGAATGAGGATGATAATAGAAGAATTCAAACAAGGAGCCTCCATAATCCATGTTGAGACACACACAAGGTCATTGTGATCAATGGTTCATAGAAGATAGCTACCGAGGATATGATTGAAAAATGCTCTAGCTTGAGGGCATAATAAGAAGAATGTGACGATGAGTCATATATTGTGATAGAAGAACTTCATGATTCTTCATATAAGAAGAGCAAGAAAGAAGATTGAAGGAGATGCAAGAGCACTGAAGAATATTTTTTAAGAGAGATTTTAGATGTTGAAGTCTCATAGAATATTAGGATTCCATCATTATAATTTTATAAAGGAAAAGTTGACCCTGGTTGAATTTGTAGGTTGTTTTAAGTTAGTTGTAATAAATGATGCCCTGAAGGATCGTTTATTCTTTATGACATTGAATGAATCGGCTTTACGCTGACTTAAAAACTTTCCTATAGGAGTTATGACCTCATTTTGTGAGTATAAGCAAATGTTTTTTGCCCAGTTTGATAGTTACAAAAAATCACAAAAAAAAACACTAAAACTCTTATGAAGATTAGACAAGAGCCTGAGGAGTTTCATCCCCGAGCTTCAATGGGAGAGACTCGATATCAGAGACTTGATTGTATCCCGCACAACACTAGCAAGAGGCTACGTGAGAGCCCATTATGAAACACTCATGAATTATAAATGCCAAGGACTCTAATTGAGCTTTTGGAATTATATAATAGCCATATTTTGGCTAGAGCAATGCTCCATACTAAGTTCATCCAAAGTCAAGGAGGCACAAGGCGGATTCCAAATATGACGGCATGGAGATCACAATTAACGAAGCGGCGGATTCATCCGATGGAATATTCATAATGACTTAGAGATACGAGTTCGCCAACAACAATAATAATTAAAACCCAAAGAATGATTAAAGTGAGAAAAGAAGAAAAAAATCACTCCAATCTCCAACATAAGAAGTGACTCTGCTTGGAGTGTTAATGGTTGAGATGGTCAAAGTCATGGAATAAACAAATTCAGAAAGCCCTTGTCAATGAGAGTAGAATTCCACTATAACGATTTGAATAAATATTTTGCTCACCACATAGATCACAAGCACAACACAAAGGAGTTTCAACATCTTCGAAATCATAAAGAGGAGCTGATTCGAGTAGGAAAATTAAATAAATTAGTAGTCCTTAGCATGAACACCTATAAGCAAGGCAAGACACAAGTTGAAGATGTAAGAAACAATCCCGTTCCAGTGAGAGTAGTGCACATCATAGCCGTGGTACTCGCTATCTTTACGAGATACAAAACAAAGGCTTCACAACAACATATTCTAAAGTGACCAAAGTTAAGAGAAAACAATTCAACCACTCTAGCACGGATTTCGCTCCAGTCCACCCCCATATCGTTATAGACATCAATCTACCACTAGTAGAAATTCATTCAACGAGGCCATTGTGGTCACTGTGCTGATCACAATCCATCAGATTGAAAGCATCCCAATATACACTTGAAGCTCTTTCAACATCCTTCTTCAAAAAAATGAACTTCATTATTGTTCAACCAACGCCCACTCCAGGCCCTCTATATGAATTCTATATTTAAATAAATGAGACTTCTTGCATATGTGTGGTAGTGTGTTAGAGTGTTTTTCTGCAAAGAACCATGTTTTTTTATATGCACACACACATGTACCACTATGGGGGGAGGAAGTAATGATTTCTGACCCATTTGCTTGCATGTGCTATTAGTTCCCCCACTTTTAAGACATGACTCATTATATATTATTTGCATGTGAGCTTTCCTGCTGACACTTGTTTTCATGTAAGATTGAGTCTTTTTCCTTTTCCTATGTATTTTTTAGAGTCTAGGAGAGTCTTGTAGCAGAAATAATATGTGGGCACGAGTTTCGAGGTGTCTGGCGTGGGAACCACGTGCAGGGGACTAGAAGCAGATGCTGGCACCCCGTATCGTAATTTTGCATTTTATATTTATGTATATAATTAGGACCTGACATGTATATGCGGAGTCCGACCGCCTTTTTCTTTTCTGGGATATTTTATCGACCTAGCGACACCTGTCTGTTTTATTATTTTGATTTGACTTGCTTTGCTTTTTGCGTCATATTGCATGCATGTACCTGCATGTGTTTTCATTGTTTATTTTTGTGGTTTATTAGGGATTTCGTGATATAATCTAGGCTCATTAAGGGCACCAAGATTGTAATTTTTTACAAAATCCTAAATAAAATATTCAAGATAATTTAAATTTAGATTTAAAATTGTTAGGATTTAAAGATTACAACATTTACTTTCCTACATATATTAATAGAGCATGCATAATACTTAATGACAACTATATATAACTGCATTCATATTTTCATGTCCCAAGGAGGAGCCCCCGCGTTTCTTCAACCTGACTGGCCCAACATACCTCTTTATAGGTGGTTGTGTAGTGCGCCTAGGGTGTTAGAAGACTCCCCAACCCAGACGGGGTGTAAGTTCTTTTATTTTGAGCGTTTCCAGCTTGTTGTTGAACCTCCATTTTCTTTTCTTTCCCGAGGCATCCTTGCCACTTCGGCAGATATAAGTTTCACATTTTGGAGCTTCAGCTTTTAGTCATGGGCTAGAGTTTCCTTCATTTGACATTATGGCTATCGAGGTTCCCGTGGACTACGCAATTCACAGATTGCCGACCGAGAACCCCAGGACGTGTTGGGTAGACTACATTCACGACCTAGTAGACTTTGGGTTCTAGTAGCTGTGGATGACGGGTTTGTGGTACCCAGACCCAGTTACCTCTACATTCTAGAATTACTCTACCTTCCTTTTGTTGAGCCTCATTGAGTCCTATCGCTGCTTTGACCTCGTCAATATCATTTTGATGACCCGATGCTGATGAGCAGTCGCCCATTTAGGATACGACGATTTTTCATCTACCCTTATGTTCCGGAAGTGCTTTGACATGTTGGGATATCCCGTCAAGATGATTTAGGTTATTTTGTGGGCCTCGTGTGCCGATGAGCCGTTACTTATTCAAGATGTGAGAGACTTACTCTCTACGAGATGACTTAGCGTGAGCTTTGAAGCATCAAGACTGTTTCCACACGGAATAACTTACAATTGAGTACCTATTGCCCCAGGTTCACGATAATCCAAGCGAAACTCCTTTTTATTAAGAGTATTCTTGGGTACCCCTAATATGTAATTAACAAAGTGGGACACGTCCCATTGAGAGTGTTTTTGACCCTAGAACAAACACTTACACCTGACTATCTAGTTATGGGTAGTTTATGTAGGTATTCTTTCGCGAATATCGGTTTAAGGTGCTTTCGCCCGATCTTGTTTGGGCGAACACTCTTAACTTATCATTGTGAGGTTTATCGCACGTAGACTTTTCCACGTTTTATGTTTTCTTTTGTTTGTCGCTTTGTCGTATGTTCTTTTTTATTTGGTTCATCTCCTTTTCGAATCACTGATCTGATTCGGGAGGAAGATTTATTCGAATAAAGGAAGTATACGACGATCGATAGACTGTCGACTCATTCTAAAATAAAAGAGAGAAAAATAAACGAAAACATATATGAAAATTTTGAGCGATATAAATTTAAAAATAAATTTAAATATTAAATGCGCAAATACATCAAAATTTAGTGTTATGCACATCAATACACCTTATTTTCATATACAAGTATTTTATCTAAAAATTAATCTCCGAGCATATTTCTAAAAGACGATGAATTTATTTGATATAAAAATATTATTATAATGGATAGGATAAAAGATATAATTATATTTTAATTATTTTATTGTAAATGTAAAATTAACCAATCAATTTAATTAATTAGATTGACTTGCACAAAAATAAATCGCATTTAATAGAACAAACCCATCTTCCCTCTCCTCCCTCCCGAAACCCTCGCCTACAGTACTCTCCCTCTCAGCCCAAAGGCCCTCGCTCGTTCCTCCTTCCGATTTCGCACAAAGCCATCGTCTTCGTGATTGAATCCTAGAGATTCAGTCGCGCTAGAGCTAACCGGGAAAGCAGCGACGGGATCGCGATGTACAGTGACCCAAAACTTCCAACTTCCTCCTACTTCCCCCTCGCTCCTACCCGAAACCACGGAAGAGGGTAACTTGACATATTTCTTTTCGCTCGAAGCACCCTCACCGGATTTACTAGATCATCCGATTCGCAGGATTCAGTAAATCTGGGATTTACCGCCGAAATCCGGATTTATCAAATCCGAGACTTTGTTTTGACCAAACTGACCGCCCGGCGCCCTTCATTTTTGCTGTTTTCGGTGCCATAGGGTATCAACCATGGCGTGAATCCGTCGCCAGTGAAATGGTTAGCGGCACAAGCCATCGGCCGCCGGAGAATGGGGACAGGGTATCTGATAACCTTCCCAAGGCAGTTGCCGGAGGCAGAACCTCGTGGGGTGCGCCGGCATTCTCTGGTGGTCAGTCGGCTTCGACGAGCGGTAGCGCCGGCTCACCATCGAGTCGGAGCGAGCAGGCTGCAGCGGGTACCCCAGCGAGCGAGAGCACCTTCGTCCGGCGGATAAAGCACCTTGAAGTCAATGGAGACGAGGCCGGATCGTCGCAAGGAGCAGCAAGGTTAAGAACATTTTCCTGTATGGTTTTATTGGTTAACTGTTTCAAATTCCGACGTCCGCATTCCATGCACAAGCTGCGTAGGAAGTTATTACGATAAACTATTTTCAGTTATCCCACGGGACGTGCACTGTTGGCGAAGTTTTACAATTATTTCGCTCGGTTGTTTATGTGCCGCTAGTTGCGTCGATGGACGAGCTTGCTAGCTCTGCACACTCTCTTTTGAGCGGGTNTCGGTTGTTTATGGGCCGCTAGTTGCGTCGATGGACGAGCTTGCTAGCTCTGCACACTCTCTTTTGAGCTGGTTCTGAAACTGATTGATAGAGATAAGAATGTAATGCAATTATCTTCTGATGGACTGTAACTCAATTTCTCACACACTCAAATCCCACAACCTAGGACATTGAAAGGGATATGGTTTAAAATATGGACCTTGCAGTGATATCTCCCTTTGGAAAGACATCAAGTTCATCCACGCAAATGAGGGGAAACACAAATTTCCACTTCATGATTGTGAAGTATTAGCGATTGTTTAAATAATTTCATTTATGCACTAATAGTCAGGCTGGAGTTTACATATCGAGAGATCATATATTTTGACATGCATTATGATTTGCATGCCTTTGTTTCCGAGTGCATCTAGATTTTCTTTCATTTGGCTATTAGTTTAAAAATCATAAATTGGGAGTAAAGTCACCAAAGCAGCTATGTTCAAGTATAAATTCTTCATTAAGAAGTTATGTTGCACTCACTCTTGGAAGGACAAGTGAGGTTGTTACCCCCTTGACCATTTTAGAGTGATAGTTAGCAAAGAAAATAGTAGTATTTATTTATTTTTTTTGCTATGTTTTTCGAGTATATGATGACAAATTTTGGTAATATTTTGGTCAGCATGTAATATTTTTAACTCAATGTGATGCTGTGTAATGATCAGCAAGCTTGTTGCTTTGTTTTCTCAAAAATTTTTAAAAGGATTCCAAGACTGCCCAAAATAATATACTGCTTACTCTCTTTCCCCGATACCATCCTCAGGGTCTTAGATTTTACAACTTTTGAGAGAGAGATCTATTGTTTTGAAAGTTTGGATTGACTTCCTACGTTATGGTGCTTGGTATTTACTTATAGGCAGTCAAAGTAGCTTTTGCTTATCTTAATTAACTTTCTTGAATCAGTGCTTATAGTTGGTGATTTCTTAAAGGTGTTACTGGGGACTGCTGAAGCTGTTGGTAGTCACTGAGTTGGCGTTGGGGGTGGATAGTTTTGGATTGAAATGATGCACGAAACTTGATTGCTTTCTTTCTTGGTCCAACAGCGGTTTGAACAACTCATAAGGATTTCAAGTAGGAAACAAATTCCAAAACAAGGAATAGAAAAAAACTTCTTTATTTGAATTTTCCTTATTTCAAACAGTTTGAAAACAAGGCCTTTCTATTGGACATGGGTCCTCTTGAATCATGACTCCTTTTAGGTTTGTTCACTCTTACAAATAGTAATAGTTTAGGGGAGAGCTTCAATTAGAAACCGCTAGGACTTGTTTAATATTTTTTTACTTGCAAACTCGTAAGCCTCATTTCTTATGGAGATGGTTTTCATATTTACATTACAGCACCCCTGCATTGGACCTTATTATTTGATCTTAAGATTTTTTATGACCTGAACCTCCCTTGTATCCTTTTATTCCATTACAGTGAAAACTTGAATAACTTTAATTTCATTGCTTTGACGAGAGAGTAAATNAAAATAGTATGAGCTGAGGGGAGAGCTTCACTTAGAAGCCGCTAGGACTTGTTTAGTATTTTCTTACTAGCAAACTCGTCAGCCTCATTTCTTATGGAGATGGTTTTCATATTTAGATTACAGCACCCCTGCATCGGACCTTATTATTTGATCTTAAGATTTTTTATGACCTGAACCTCCATTGTATCCTTTTATTCCATTACAGTGAAAACTTGAATAACTTTAATTTCATTGCTTTGACGAGAGAGTAAATCTTCATGTAGGGAGATAGGCCAATTGAAATGCATGTTTACTAATATCAAAGTATTTGAAATGGCCATTTGATCAACTTAATTTTTGATCATCTCCTTTTGACATGTATCTCCCTAAATTCAATAAAAGTGCTCTTTTTATAATGTGCTTTTTATATGATTCTTGAAATGACTAGCTTTGGATTTTTCATTCTACTTTCTAAGTTTCGACCTCACCTATTGATGAGTTTTTGAATATTTATAGGAATGTTACTTCGTTTAAACATTTTCCTCTTTGCTTTCTCCATTTTCTAATATATCTAGAAAGAAATCTAGTTACAACAAATGTTATAGTTGAATATACAGGCACACCTTGAAAGGAGANGATTTTTGATCATCTCCTTTTGACCTGTATCTCCCTAAATTCAATAAAAGTGCTCTTTTTAGAATGTGCTTTTTCTATGATTCTTGAAATGACGAGCTTTGGATTTTTCTTTCTACCTTCTAAGTTTCGACCTCACCTATTGATGAGTTTTTGAATATTTATAGGAATGTTACTTCGTTTAAACATTTTGCTCTTTGCTTTCTCCATTTTCTAATATATCTAGAAAGAAATCTAGTTACAACAAATGTCATAGTTGAATATACAAGCACACCTTGAAAGGAGATATTGTCATTGATTTGTGCACGACCGAGTTGAAGGTAAATTGGATGGAAGGGATGTGGTTGTCCCATGTCTTCCATTGTTGAGAATTGAAGCCTCACAACATTCAAAACCTTGTATTTTTAAACCTCTCTAGTTTGATTTTAAATCTGATAGTGAAGGATGATGCTTCCATTCATTTTCAGCTGGAACATCCATAAGGCAAATTGAATTTTGGAGGTGATACAAAAGAATCACCTAAATATCTAAAGCAAATTCTAGCACAAATAATTAAATGATGACTCAATCATAAAACAAATTACATAAACTAGCCATAATGATTTTTAAAAAGCACCGACGAACTCTGCTGTCCTTGTATAAGACAATGGAGGTGGGCATTTTGAAAACGTCGCCTCATTGTATGGAAAAAACGTTGATATAGCTCACCTGAAAATGCCGTTGCCTTTTTACGTTAAATGCGGGCAACGGGCCGAACCCCCGCGACCCGCATTTCATAAAAAAATTTGACGATGTTGCCCTACTTTTTCACGTATCGTTTGCCCTAACTCCCTCTCCACTCTCTCTCTCTCTCTCTTGCGTGCTTCTCTCTTGTCCCTCCACCACCCTCCCGCGAACTCCCTTCGGCGAGCTTGTTTCCGGGAAACCTCCCTCCGGCAGATTTCCCACTGGAGAACCTAGGTCAGGTGAGTACTTATCCTTTTTAGCTTCTTCTTCTTTTTCTTTGCATACATGATAATAAAAAAAAAATAGAAGATGAAAATTTACACGCATAACACTCAGTTTATATGTATTCACACCGCACCCGAAACAACAAAAAAAGAAGGGAAGATTTACATACATACCATTCAATTTCTATAAATTTGCATGCAAGATAGGGAGATTTATGCATATACCACTCAATTTCTGTGCAAAAATTTACATATATACCACTCAATTTATGTACAAAAATTTATACATGTAACATGTTTAATATAAGTTATAACAACTATTTGGGTCAATTTAGGGCCAAATGTAGGTCAATTTTTGGTTGTTGGGAGTTGATTTTAGTCAATTTAAGGTTAAATATAGGTCAATTTTTGGTACTGTTATGAAACGATTTTTTTTGGTTCTAAACTATTAAATATATACTCATGACAGTTTTGTTGCAAACAACACAACTGCACATGGGCATAATGATCATTTATCTGGAAACATCTGCAAATCAGTTGTTTTTCAAACGCACAAACTAATAGCCAGCCGACTTATTTGTATCAGCTGCTGATTAATGACTTATCAAAATAAGCTGGATAAGCTGCAACTGCCCCAAACATACCCTTAATTAATTTATTGATGGTTGGTTATTTACAAATTGTTTTTTATTTTTTGAGTTTTTTTCACTAAGCTTACACCTCAGTCCGTCTAGAGCCTTATACCTCATCTCGCTAAAGAAAAATATTCAATTTTTTATTTTACTTTTGTAAACCTTAATTATTGCTGTTATTTTTGCTATTTAAATTGTTTTTGTGTCTGTTTNGTTGTTGAGAATCGAAGCCTCACAACATTCAAAACCTTGTATTTTTAAACCACTCTAGTTTGATTAAATCTGATAGTGAAGTATGATGCTTTTATTCATTTTCAGCTGGAACATCCATAAGGCAAATTGAATTTTTGAGGTGATACAAAAGAATCACCTAAATTTCTAAAGCAAATTCTAGCACAAATAATTAAATGATGACTCAATCATAAAACAAATTACATAAACTAGCCATAATGATTTTTAAAAAGCACCGACGAACTCTGCTGTCCTGGTATAAGACAATGGAGGTGGGCATTTTGAAAATGTTGCCTCATTGTATGGAGAAAACGTTGATATAGCTCACCTGAAAATGCCGTTGCCTTTTTATGTTAAACGCGGGCAGCGGGCCGTACCCCCGCGACCCTCATTTCATAAAAAAATTTGACGATGTTGCCCTACTTTTTCACGTTTCGTTTGCCCTAACTCCCTCTTCGCTCTCTCTCTCTCTCTCTCTCTCGCGTGCTTCTCTCTTGTCCCTCCACCACCCTCCCGCGAAACTCCCTTCGACAAGCTTCTTTCCGGCAAACCTCCCTCCGACAGACTTCTCACTGGAGAACCTAGGTCAGGTGAGTACTTCTCCTTTCTAGCTTCTTCTTCTTTTTCTTTGCATACATGATAATAAAAAAAAATAGAAGATGAAAATTTACACTCATACCACTTATTTTATATGTATTCGCACCGCACCAGAAACAACAAAAAAAGAAGGGAAGATTTACATACATACCATTCAATTTCTATAAATTTGCATGCAAGATAGGGAGATTTATGCATATACCACTCAATTTCTGTGCAAAAATTTACATATATACCACTCAATTTATGTACAAAAATTTATACATGTAACATGTTTAATATAAGTTATAACAACTGTTTGGGTCAATTTAGGGTCAAATATAGGTCAATTTTTGGTTGTTGGGAGTTGATTTTAGTCAATTTAGGGTTAAATATAGGTCAATTTTTGGTATTGTTATGAAACAATTTTTTTGGTTCTAAACTATTAAATATATACTCATGACAGTTTTGTTGCAAGCAACACAACTGTACATGAGCATAATGATCATTTATCTGGAAACATCTGCAAATCAGCTGTTTTCCAAATGCACAAACTAAACAGCCAGCCAGCTTATTTGTATCAGCTGCTGATTAACAACTTATCAAAATAAGTTGGATAAGCTGCAACTGCCCCAAACATACCCTTGATTAATTTATTGATGGTTGGTTTTTTACAAATTGTTTTTAATTTTTTGAGTTTTTTTCACTAAGTTTACACCTCAATCCGTCTAGAGTCTTCTACCTCATCTCGCTAAAGAAAAATATTCAAATTTTTATTTTACTTTTGTAAACCTTAATTATTGCTGTTATTTTTGCTATTTAAATTGTTTTTGTGGCTGTTTTTTCTGTCTGGATTGTTGTTGTGGTTGCTTTTACTGTACAATCTGTATAGGAAGTTGGAGTTGCAGTTGGCTTGTTGGTATTGCAAGCAATACTATGGCTACTACAGATTCTTTGATTGGCATTTTTCTTTATGTTACTGCAGCCAATTCTGTTGTCTGCTTGCNTGGCCCAACAGCGGTTTGAACAACTCATAAGGATTTCAATCAGGAAACAAATTCCAAAACAAGGAATAGAAAAACTTCTTTATTTGAATTTTCCTTATTTTAAACAGTTTGAAAACATGGCCTTTCTATTGGACATGAGGTCCTGTTGAATCATGACTCCTTTTAGGTTTGTTCACTCTTACAAATAGTATGAGTTGAGGGGAGAGCTTCACCTAGAAGCCGCTAGGACTTGTTTAGTATTTTTTTTACTAGCAAACTCGTGAGCCTCATTTCTTATGGAGATGGTTTTCATATTTAGATTACAGCACCCCTGCATTGGACCTTATTATTTGATCTTATGATTTTTTATGACCTGAACCTCCTTTGTATCCTTTTATTCCATTACAGTGAAAACTTGAATAACTTTAATTTCATTGCTTTGACGAGAGAGTAAATCTTCATGTAGGGAGATAGGCCAATTGAAATGCATGTTTACTAATATCGAAGTATTTGAAATGGCCATTTGATCAACTTAATTTTTGATCATCTCCTTTTGATATGTATCTCCCTAAATTCAATAAAAGTGCTCTTTTTAGAATGTGCTTTTTATACGATTCTTGAAATGACGAGCTTTGGATTTTTCTTTCTACCTTCTAAGTTTCAACCTCACCTATTGATGAGTTTTTGAATATTTGTAGGAATGTTACTTTTTGCTCTTTGCTTTCTCCATTTTTTAATATATCTAGAAAGAAATCTAGTTACAACAAATGTTATAGTTGAATATACAGGCACACCTTGAAAGGAGATATTGTCATTGATTTGTGCACGACTGAGTTGAAGGTAAATTGGATGGAAGGGATGTGGCTGTCCCATGTCTTCCATTGTTGAGAATCGAAGACTCACAACATTCAAAACCTTGTATTTTTAAACCACTCTAGTTTGATTTTAAATCTGATAGTGAAGGATGATGCTTTTATTCATTTTCAGCTGGAACATCCATAAGGCAAATTGAATTTTTGAGGTGATACAAAAGAATCACCTAAATATCTAAAGCAAATTCTAGCACAAATAATTAAATGATGACTCAATCATAAAACAAATTACATAAACTAGCCATAATGATTTTTAAAAAGCACCGACGAACTCTGTTGTCCTGGTATAAGGCAATGGAGGTGGGCATTTTGAAAACGTTGCCTCATTGTATGGAGAAAACGTTGATATAGCTCACCTGAAAATGCCATTGCCTTTTTACGTTAAACGCGGGCAGCAAGCCGTACCCCCGCGACCCGCATTTCATAAAAAATTTTGACGATGTTGCCCTACTTTTTCACGTTTCGTTTGCCCTAACTCCCTCTTCGCTCTCTCTCTCTCGCGTGCTTCTCTCTTGTCCCTCCACCACCCTCCTGCGAACCTCCCTTCGGCGAGCTTCTTTCCGGCAAACCTCCCTCCGACAGACTTCCCATTGGAGAACCTAGGTCAGGTGAGTACTTCTCCTTTCTAGCTTCTTCTTCTTTTTCTTTGCATACATGATAATAAAAAAAAAATAGAAGATGAAAATTTACACTCACACCACTCATTTTATATGTATTCGCACCGCACCAGAAACAACAAAAAAAGAAGGGAAGATTTACATACATACCATTCAATTTCTATAAATTTGCATGCAAGATAGGGAGATTTATGCATATACCACTCAATTTCTGTGCAAAAATTTACATATATACCACTCAATTTATGTACAAAAATTTATACATGTAACATGTTTAATATATGTTATAACAACTGTTTGGGTCAATTTAGGGTCAAATATAGGTAAATTTTTGGTTGTTGGGAGTTGATTTTAGTCAATTTAGGGTTAAATATAGGTCAATTTTTGGTATTGTTATGAAACAATTTTTTTGGTTCTAAACTATTAAATATATACTCATGACAGTTTTGTTGCAAGCAACACAACTGTACATGAGCATAATGATCATTTATCTGGAAACATCTGCAAATCAGCTGTTTTTCAAATGCACAAACTAAACAGCCAACCAACTTATTTGTATCAGCTGCTGATTAGCGGCTTATCAAAATAAGTTGGATAAGCTGCAACTGCCCAAACATACCCTTGATTAATTTATTGATGGTTGGTTATTTACAAATTGTTTTTAATTTTTTGAGTTTTTTTCACTAAGTTTACACCTCAATCCGTCTAGAGTCTTATACCTCATCTCGTTGAAGAAAAATATTCAAATTTTTATTTTACTTTTGTAAACCTTCATTATTGCTGTTATTTTTGCTATTTAAATTGTTTTTGTGGCTGTTTTTTGTGCCTGGATTGTTGTTGTGGTTGCTTTTACTGTACAATCTGTATAGGAAGTTGGAGTTGCAATTGGGTTGTTGGTATTGCAAGCAATGCTCTGGCTACTACAGATTCTTTGATTGGCATTTTTCTTTATGTTACTGCAGCCAATTCTGTTGTCTGCTTGCCTTCAGTGGCTTGCAGTGAGCAGTCAATAGGATTATTTACACTGCCTATTTCCGGCACTTCTTGTGTAATGGCCATCGTAGTATGCTTTGCTTTTCTCTCATCCTAGGGTTTTAAAGGTTTTTGTTGGTCTTAGCTTAGAGATGGTTTTTGATTATTTTTCTTTCTTTTTCCCTTTGCTGTTGTTTTTTTTTGCTTCGTCTTATTTACTTCTCTGCATGATTATTTCTCTTATTATTTTTTTTAAGTGGAGCTGATTGTCTTGTTTTTTTTCNCTTTTGTTGGTCTTAGCTTAGAGAGGTTTTTGATTATTTTTCTTTCTTTTTCCCTTTGCTGTTGTTTTTTTTTTTGCTTCGTTTTATTTACTTCTCTGCATGATTATTTCTCTTATTATTTTTTTTAAGTGGAGCTGATTGTCTTGTTTTTTTTCTTATCTGAGTTCCTTAGGGAGATCTATATGCATTTCTCGATAGATGACATCTCCAACAAAATATCTGGAGCAATTACTTCTGGAATTCCATTGTATACTCCATAGTTTGCTCCGTTTCTTGTCTCAGTTGTCAAATTTCATTATGTACTTCACTCTTGGTAAGCCATATTTTCGGGACTGCGCATTCCACAGCTCGAAGCATGTTTGAAAAGCTTTAGTTTAGTGAAGGTGCTCTTTTGTGCAAAATGAAATGTTCATCTCTAGTTGTTCGATTCAACCATCAAACTTCTCGACATCGATGATTTCTTCGTATGTAGGTGTCTTCAATTTCATATCAATCTTCATTGTAAGTTGCTTATTTTGTGTTTTCATAATACACTCCTCTTTGTCCTACGAAGCTTTGTCAGCATCATCCTTGCCTTACGAGGTGATGGTATCCTTGCCGTAATTTCTATCGTAGGAAGATGGTTGTGCATTTTGGATTGCGGTTTTCAGATACTAAAGAGTTATCAGTTCCTAAAGAGTAGGAAATGTATCAAACTTTCTCGCCATTCCTATTTCGAGCTTAGGTTCGGTATTAGGAGTAATTAATCCTTTGCCATTTGTACTGTCTTTCTACTGTCTGAATGTTGAGATGCCTATTGGTTTTCTGTTAATTTTTTTTTGAGGTATAGATTGGAGGCTGTGTTTTAAAGAAGTCGTAAGTTCATACAAGGATGACTTTAAAAATTTATAGAGTTCCTTTTGAACAGAAAGGAGCCACGTAGATTATCAGGCACAATATATCAATGGCTTTTCGAATGACAAAATTTATGTTTCCTTTTATGGTGCACCTGAAACTAGTTATTTATTTAGATTCTTGTAATATGTACTGTTTTTCAATTAATAGGATATCTATCTCGTGTTGTTTAATGCTACTTCTGCTGCCCAAGTTTTGGTTTATGTAACGAAACTGACACTTTTAACAGTGCTAAAAAGAAAAAGAGGGGAGCACGTGCTGTTGCAGGTGATAAAAGTGGGAGGGGACTTCGGCAGTTCAGCATGAAAGGTGAATTTCGTAGTCCATCTTTTAATATTTAAAGCCTCATTTGATCTTTTTTTGTGAAGCATCTGGTCAGCCGCCTATTTGTTGGTTTTCTTTTGTCAAAACTGGGTTCTCATATAGTACTATTAGCGATCAACATAAATGACTGACTGATAATACTGTATTTGTCTATGGAATGATGTGCTCCATTATTTGTATATTTTCATGTTCTGTATAGTTTGCGAGAAAGTGGAAAGCAAGGGAAGGACGACTTACAATGAGGTCAGATGGCTTCTTCCATTATAGTTTGTCAAATGTTATTTAAATTTCTCTTTTTTTTGTGACTTTATCGTTCTTTGTCTGCGAACTTTTTGTGTGCAATCATCAGATTCTTCACTATTTAAACTCAAATAAATAGTGTTTGATTTATAGTCTACTCCAATTAAAAGTAATAGTTTTAACAGTGGTTTTTTTAAAAAACTTCATGCAAACCCACAATGTACGCGTATATTATGCTTTCAATCTGGCTAGAATCACATTTGGTGCAAGTGTCCTCTTAAACTTGAATTTTGACTCAAAATTTTGTTCTAGTCAGGCAATCTTGGTGGAGCCCTGTCAACATGCTCTAGCCAAATTTATCTTCTAAAATATGCTAAATTTTTGTACGTCAGCTATTTTTATTAGATACCTTTGGAAGATATTTAATTTTCACCGGTCATTTAATATATCCCCTCACTACATTGAGACGTGGTTATTCAAGCCAAGGTTATTATTTCGACTAACGCTGTTATTCACTTTGCATTTATATGTACTCGCACATATTGATCGCAAAAGGACATTAAAGGGGGAGTGTTTCTTATTTAAGAAGCTCTCACTGCATTTTTTTTAAGATTTCCGTTTATAAAACAAAAGAGTGTCTAATAAATAATAATTCAACGAAATGAAGTCTATCAAAGCTAAAATGATAAGCGCACAAAGGCGTCTAAAAATAAGCCAAACAATAGAATTTACAACAAAAGAACCAAATAAAAATAATCCTATAGTTTCTGCGGAATAGAGAAACATTTGCGGAGGACATCATGCTCTCATCAATACAGCAATGCTGACAGCTAGATCAACTTCCTTCCCTGGGGAACCTTGAGGATAGCCATAGTAAATTGATTAAGAACATCTAAAGATGAACTCCAAACTATATAATCAAATAATATCTATAGCTAATGAGTTGGCTTTAGATCTATTCCACCTGAAACGATATCGAGCAGTCACCTGTTTCTTCTTTGATTATCAAGAAATTATTTTTTTAAATACCATCAATTCCATTAAGGGGATCATCAATATGAGCCTATGTATTGTTGTCAAGAAATGGACTGAATAGATTCCAGCTATGATAGTTTTGGCTGAAATCGAAGCTTTAGTATCTGTCTTATCCGTTTATCATCTAGATAAATCTTTCTCAAACCGATCATGATCTAAAGACGGATGGCCATCATCCCATTTCCTATGATCATGAGTTTAAGGGTGTATTTCAAAAACATTAACTTCGTTTTCAAGCGCTTAAGTTGGATATAAACGATCACTATCAAGTGAATCATTTCAGTGATAAGCTTCATTTAAATGGAGATAAAGTGATTTTGTTCTTGATAAAAAAAAATTCAAGATGTTTACAATGCGACATCAGCACTTGTGTTCAGACTCAAACGAAATTTTTTTCCAGTTTTTGCATGCACGTTAAAAAAGGCTGTAATCAGTACATTGCCAGTGCTAGATTTAGGCCTAGTAGTTTAGCTCAATGTTCAAACCAATTTTTTTCTTTAACTGAGAGATGTATAAGCTTAGCTATGCCTTAAAATTTTGGCATCATTTGATTTTAAAGCTGATTTGGAGTCGTGACATACTTTGATGAAACCCACATACATTTAGCTTGAAACTCAAAATGTGTCTTTGATTTCTCTCACTCACTAAGATAAATACATGGACGGATAAGTATGTAAATAGTTTATTTTATATCATATGGTTATTATGAAGAAGATTGTTTAAGGAGTTTTAGGAGAGTTTGAAAACCAACACGCACTAGTAAGGAAACTTGTGGGGTGCTAAGGTACAAGATGATATTAAGGAAACTAAAAGCCTTTTTAAAAATTGGCAAATCATTAATATTTGTAAGGCTTTTTATCATTATAAGAAACCTACAAGTCTCACAAAAAGTTTAAGCTAAGAAAAAGCTATATAACTTAATGACTTGTACAACATTACCTTTATTAAGTAGAAAATGAGATTTATGTAATAGCTAATTCTTGAGGTAAGAGATTGGAAGACTATAATATAANAATCATTATAAGAAACCTACAAGTCTCACAAAAAGTTTGAGCTAAGAAAAAGCTATATAACTTAATGACTTGTACAACATTACCTTTTATTAAGTAGAAAATGAGATTTATGTAATAGCTAATTCTTGAGGTAAGAGATTGGAAGACTATAATATAATTAAATGCATTAGAAGCAGAGATAATATAATCTTAGTTAAAGGTGAACATATCAAGGAAAAGTAAAAATACCATTTTTAAGAAATCATTTAGAATCAGTTTGAGATAGCTGTAGCTTATTAAAAAGCTGCTGCGCTGCAATTTGTCAAAAGGCTGATGCGAGAAAGCTGTGTGTCGATTTATTTTATGCAGTTGTGCAGCAGCCGCTTATGACAAAAAGTCCTTTCCGCCCCANAAGATAATATAATCTTAGTTAAAGGTGAAGATATCAAGGAAAAGTAAAAATACCATTTTTAAGAAATCATTTAGAATCAATTTGAGATAGCTGCAACTTATTAAAAAGCTGTTGCGCTGCAGTTTGTCAAAAGGCTGTTGCGGGAAAGCTGTGTGTCGATTTATTTTATGCAGTTGTGCAGCAGCCGCTTATGACAAAAAGTCCTTTCCACCCCAGTACTATTGTGCTGTTTATAATAGAATCTGTCATGGTTATATATTTCATGTATGAAAATATATATCCAGTTAGAATATTACATAATAAAACTGACACCTCACTAAACAATGAGTAAGAGATCAATTAAAATTAAAATTAAAATTATTAAAATAACAATTAATATTATCATAATGTTGAATTTAAAACGTAGACGATTAATTTCACGAGATAATCTCTGCTTTAACGAAACTCTCCATGCTTGATCACTATCAGAGGTGGAATCAACAATATGACCTGCCCACATGAAGAAGTCATTGTTTTCTGATCTATTCCTTTGACACTTGTAAAATTGCCTCTCACAATTATGCTTCTGTCGTGGTGTAAGCAGCAAACTCTGCACTCTACAGTAGCAATGCAATACACTAGAAGCATCGTTAGTAAAAAAAGAATAATAAAAATACACAAATAAAGTTTTATTTAAAAGAACATTTTCCTAAAAAGTCAATTTCAGTTTGGAGATTTAATATGATTCCATGTTGGTAACATACATCATGAGAATGACTTTTGTGTTATGACAATTAATGAAATAATAAAAAGCGCAAGCTATCATCTTTAAAATTTTATTGATCTTGACAAGTCATATGATNATAGACGATTAATTTCACGAGATAATCTCTGCTTTAACGAAACTCTCAATGCTTGATCACTATCAGTGGTGGAATCAACAAATTGACCTGCCCACATGAAAAAGTCATTGTTCTCTGATCTATTCCTTTGACACTTGTAAAATTGACTCTCACAATTATGCTCCTGTCGTGGTGTAAGCAGCGAACTCTGCACTCTACAGTAGCAATGCAATACACTAGAAGCACCGTTAGTAAAAAAGAATAATAAAAATACACAAATAAAGTTTTATTTAAAAGAACATATTCCTAAAAAGTCAATTTCAGTTTGGAGATTTAATATGATTCCATGTTGGGAACATACATCATGAGAATGACTTTTGTGTTATCACAATTAATGAAATAATAAAAAGCGCAAGCTATCATCTTTAAAATTTTATTGATCTTGACAAGTCATATGATTGAGTATCATGAAAATTTTTTTAGTGCACATTAATGATGAAATGTGTGTTAATGGCATGTTGAAATTGTTATGAATATGTATGAGGGTGTATTTACTCATTAAATATAGTTTTGAAGTAAGTGTCAAAAACTTGGTTTGAAATACTCTTTTGAACCTAACAATTCAGTGTGAAACCCCCATGCTTTGCTTCACCACAAAGTGTGATAATTTTTCTCCATATTTCTCACATAAATTATTGCTCGTTTCATTCTCATCATATATGCAAACTTTATGCCAGATATTGAGCCTCTTTATTGATTGCAACCTCGCATGAATGGCGAGAGATGTGGGATGTGGATATTAGGATATGTGAAATGCAAATGGCCTCATGTGGACAACATAAGGCTAGCAATTTTTTTTTGTANTTCTTACTAGATCCACTTCTTAAACACTTTCTAGGAGCCATATAACAGTGTGAGCTATTTTGCTTGTAGATTGTTTTCATATACATTTGTTAACCTGTGGACCTTGGGCTTTCCACGGTCAGGTGAAACATCAGCTTGGACTTTTTTGAACTCTGAAGGACGAGCAAACGAATAAAACGGATCAGAATAAAGGCGGAACCGCCTTCTTGGTTACTTTGCAGTGTGCAAAGCTTAGTTATCGTTTTCTTAGTTGGAGCCTTGTCTGGTCATATAGCTTAGTTTTTTGTATGAGATGCAATTGGGTTTGTGGGACTGATCAAACAGACCAATCATGACCTTGAATGGCCAATATGTCATCAAGTGTGAGCCAGATTGGGTTTTAGGAGCTTGTATCTCAGCAATTATGGTGTAGTTTTTTGTGAAATTGTTTCTCAAACTTTATCACAATAAGCTTTTACAGGACCTATTCACGGTTTTCAACAGATGCAGGTGTCGTTGAGGGTTTTTTTTTTCTGTTGTGCTTTCTATATTCATTGTTTGGCTATAAGCTGCCCTGCATTGGCAGTAATTTTTTTTTCTAGCATGAATTTTTTAATTGAACAAATAAAAGTCAAAATGTTTAAGAAGGCAAATATATCCTTGACTTTATGTTCACTGCCTGGAATATAAAAATTTTCCTTCACAGGTTGCGAATAAGCTGCCCTGCATTGGCAGTGATTTTTTTTTCTAGCATGAATTTTTTAATTGAACAAATAAAGGTCAAAATGTTTAAGAAGGCAAATATATCCTNATTCAGTGGCTTGCAGTGAGCAGTCAAGAGGATTATTTACACTGCCTATTTCCAGCACTTCTTGTGTAATGGCCATCGTAGCATGCTTTGCTTTTCTCTCATCCTAGGGTTTTAAAGGCTTTTGTTGGTCTTAGCTTAGAGAAGGTTTTTTGATTTTTTTCCTTTCTTTTTTCCCTTTGCTGTAGTTTTTTTTTTTGCTTCGTCTTATTTACTTCTCTGCATGATTATTTATCTTATTATTTTTTTTAAGTGGAGCTGATTGTCTTGTTTTTTTTCTTATCTGAGTTCCTTAGGGAGATCTATATGCATTTCTCGATAGATGACATCTCCAACAAAATATCTGGAGCAATTACTTCTGGAATTCCATTGTATACTCCATAGTTTGCTCCGTTTCTTGTCTCAGTTGTCAAATTTCATTATGTACTCCACTCTTGGTAAGCCATATTTTGAGGACTGCGCATTCCACAGCTCGAAGCATGTTTGGAAAGCTTTAGTTTAGTGAAGGTGCTCTATTGTGCAAAATGAAATGTTCATCTCTAGTTGTTCGATTCAACCATCAAACTTCTCGACATCGATGATTTCTTNCCCCTTTGTTTCTACGCATCTAAA
Organism: Phalaenopsis hybrid cultivar; assembly: GCA_002079205.1. Classification (NCBI taxonomy): domain Eukaryota; kingdom Viridiplantae; phylum Streptophyta; class Magnoliopsida; order Asparagales; family Orchidaceae; genus Phalaenopsis; species Phalaenopsis hybrid cultivar. The sequence continues at coordinate 122,321 of JXCR01036397.1, forward strand.
TAAGTGTTTAAGAGCAGAAATGAAAGCGTGATTTCTCCTTAAATGAAGAAAATTTAGATAGACGCTGAAAAGCACAGCCAGTAATGTCAAGATTACACGTTCATTTAGAAGTCATAATAATCGACATGATATTGTGCCCCTGTTTAAGGGAAAAAACAAGTAAAGCAACATGCAGGGTATGCCTTTCCAAAGGCAACTTCCCTCACAAGTTAACGGAGCATGTACATATATCATCATGCATGGAACTCAATGGTACTTGACATGCAGGTACCACTCAATTCTTATGTATTTACATGTCAAAAATCTAAACTTCAATTTTTTCATGCATGCCACCTTACCTATGCAAGAAAAAGGTGTACTCACTTTTAAAAAGTTAAAATGGTGGTATTTTTGAAGTGATGTGAAAGTTTTAGGTGGTATAAATGTAAACAGTAAAAATTATATGCTAGATATGTAAATTCATAAGAATTGAGTGGCATGCATGTAAATGCCCCTATGTTTTTTATCTAAATAGGCAAAGCTTTTCCAAAAGTAAGCTTCCAGACAACTTAATGAAGCCTGAATAAATCAACTAGTTCCACATGCGCCTAACAGATATCATACAAAGGCTAACCTAATAAAATTAGCAGTATCCTTAGAATGTATCAAAATGATGGAGGAGGTTTCAAACATGCAAATTTCATCACCAGAAGAT
>JXCR01036397.1:123616-136193 GCA_002079205.1 Phalaenopsis hybrid cultivar
ACACTATTAACAGTGCTAAAAAGAAAAAGAGGGGAGCACGTGCTGTTGCAGGTGATAAAAGTGGGAGGGGACTTCGGCAGTTCAGCATGAAAGGTGAATTTCGTAGTCCATCTTTTAATATTTAAAGCCTCATTTGATCTTTTTTTGTGAAGCATCTGGTCAGCCGCCTATTTGTTGGTTATCTTTTGTCAAAACTGGGTTCTAATATAGTACTATTAGTGATCAACATAAATGACTGACTGATAATACTGTATTTGCCTTTGGAATGATGTGCTCCATTATTTGTATATTTTCATGTTCTGTATAGTTTGCGAGAAAGTGGAAAGCAAGGGAAGGACGACTTACAATGAGGTCAGATGGCTCCTCTCATTCTAGTTTGTCAAATGCTATTTAAACTTCTCTTTTTTTGTGACTTTATTGTTCCTTGTCTGCGAATTTTTTGTGTGCAATCATCACATTCTTCACTATTTAAACTCAAATAAATAGAGTTTGATTTATAATCTACTCCAATTAGAAGTAATAGTTTTAACAGTGATTTTTTTAAAAAAACTTCATGCAAACCCACAATGTACGTGTATATTATGCTTTCAATCTGGCTAGAATCACATCTGGTGCAAGTGCCCTCTTAAACTTGAATTTGACTCAAAATTTTGTTCTAGTCAGGCAATCTTGGTGGAGCCCTGTCAACATGCTCTAGCCAAATTTATCTTCTAAAATATGCTAAATTTTTGTACGTCAGCTATTTTTATTAGATACCTTAGGAAGATATTTAATTTTCACCGGTCATTTAATATACCCCTCACTACATTGAGACGTGGTTATTCAAGACAAGGTTATTATTTCGACTAACGCTATTATTCACTTTGCATTTATATGTACTCGCACATATTGATCGCAGAAGGAATTAAAGGGGGAGTATTTCTTATTTAAGAAGCTCTCACTGCATTTTTTTTAAGATTTCCGTTTATAAAGCAAAAGAGTGTCTAATAATTCAACGAAATGAAGTCTATCAAAGCTAAAATGAGAAGCGCACAAAGGCGTCTAAAAATAAGCCAAACAATAGAATTTACAACAAAAGAACCAAATAAAAATAATCCTATAGTTTCTGCTGAATAGAGAAACATTTGCGGAGGACATCATGCTCTCATCAATACAGCCATGCTGAAAGTTAGATCAACTTCCTTCCCTGGGGAACCTTGAGGATAGCCATAGTAAATTGATTAAGAACATCTAAAGATGAACTGCAAACTATAATCAAATAATATCTATAGCTAATGAGTTGGCTTTAGATCTATTCCACCTGAAACAATATCGAGCAGTCACCTGTTTCTTCTTTGATTATCAAGAAATTATGTTTTTTAAATACCATCAATTCCATTAAGGGGATCATCAATATGAGCCTATGTATTGTTGTCAAGAAATGGACTGAATAGATTCCAGCTATGATAGTTTTGGCTGAAATCGAAGCTTTAGTATCTGTCTTATCCGTTTATCATCTAGATAAATCTTTCTCAAACCGATCATGATCTAAAGACGGATGGCCATCATCCCATTTCCTATGATCATGAGTTTAAGGGCGTATTTCAAAAACATTAACTTCATTTTCAAGCGCTTAAGTTGGATATAAACTATCACTATCAAGTGAATCATTTCAGTGATAAGCTTCATTGAATTGGAGATAAAGTGATTTTGTTCTTGATAAAAAAAATTCAAGATGTTTACAATGTGACATCAGCACTTGTGTTCAGACTCAAACGAAATTCTTTTCCAGTTTTTGCATGCACGTTAAAAAAAGCTGTAATCAGTACATTGCCAGTGCTAGATTTAGGCCTAGTAGTTTAGCTCAATGTTCAAACCAATTTTTTTCTTTAACTGAGAGATGTATAAGCTTAGCTATGCCTTAAAATTTTGGCATCATTTGATTTTAAAGCTGATTTGGAGTCGTGACATACTTTGATGAAACCCACATACATTTAGCTTGAAACTCAAAATGTGTCTTTGATTTCTCTCACTCACTAAGATAAATACATGGACGGATAAGTATGTAAATAGTTTATTTTATATCATATGGTTATTATGAAGAAGATTGTTTAAGGAGTTTTAGGAGAGTTTGAAAACCAACACGCACTAGTAAGGAAACTTGTGGGGTGCTAAGGTACAAGATGATATTAAGGAAACTAAATGCCTTTTTTAAAATTGGCAAATCATTAATATTTGTAAGGCTTTTTAATCATTATAAGAAACCTACAAGTCTCACAAAAAGTTTAAGCTAAGCAAAAGCTATATAACTTAATGACTCGTACGACATTACCTTTTATTAAGTAGAAAATGAAATTTATGTAACAGCTAATTCTTGAGGTAAGAGATTGGAAGACTATAATATAATTAAATGCATTAGAAGCAAATATAATATAATCTTAGTTAAAGGTGAACATTTCAAGGAAAAGTAAATATACCATTTTTAAGAAATCATTTAGAATCAATTTGAGATAGCTGCAACTTATTAAAAAGCTGCTGCGCTGCAGTTTGTCAAAAGGCTGATGCGGGAAAGCTGTGTCGGTTTATTTTATGCAGTTGTGCAGCAACCGCTTATGACAAAAAGTCCTTTCCGCCCCAGTACTATTGTGCTGTTTATAATAGAATCTGTCATTGTTATATATTTTATGTATGAAAATATATATCCTATTAGAATATTACATAATAAAACTGACACCTCACTAAACAATGAGTAAGAAAGCAATTAAAATTAAAATTAAAATTAAAATTAAAATTAAAATTAAAATTAAAATTAAAATTTTTAAAATAACAATTAATATTATCATAATGTTGAATTTAAAACGTAGTCGATTAATTTCACGAGATAATCTCTGCTTTAACGAAACTCTCCATGCTTGATCACTATCAAAGGTGGAATCAACAAATTGACTTGCCCACATGAAGAAGTCATTGTTCTCTGATCTATTCCTCAGACACTTGTAAAATTGCCTCTCACAATTATGCTCCTGTCGTGGTGTAAGCAGCGAACTTTGCATTCTACAGTAGCAATGCAATACACTCGAAGCACCGAAAGATCTCGTGCTTATCTTTTTCAAAGGTTTAAAACCACCAAGAATGTACCCTTAGATGCAACCTTAGTAAAAAAGAATAATAAAAATACACAAATAAAGTTTTATTTAAAAGAACATATTCCTAAAAAGTCAATTTCAGTTTGGAGATTTAATATGATTCCATGTTGGGAACATATATCATGAGAATGACTTTTGTGTTATGACATTTAATGAAATAATAAAAAGCACAAGCTATAATCTTTAAAATTTTATTGATCTTGACAAGTCATATGATTGAGTAACATGAAAATTTTTTGAGTGCACATTAATGATGAAATGTGTGTTAATGGCATGTTGAAATTGTTATGAATATGAATGAGGGTGTATTTACTCATTAAATATAGTTTTGAAGTAAGTGTCAAAAACTTGGGTTGAAATACTCTTTTGAACCTAACAATTCAGTGTGAGACCCCCCATGCTTTGTTACACCACAAAGTGTGGTAATTTTTCTCCATATTTCTCACATAAATTATTGCTCGTTTCATTCTCATCATAGATGCAAACTTCATGCCAGATATTGAGCCTCTTAATTGATTGCAACCTCGCATGAATGGCGAGAGATGTGGGGTGTGGATATTAGGATATGTGAAATGCAAATGGCCTCATGTGGACAACATAAGGCTAGCAATTTTTTTTTTAGTAAATGCAAATCTTGATTTAAAGCCTTGTTATGCTTTGTTCCCTTCTCATTATATTTGTTTATTTTCCCCTTTTTTTACTTTGGAGCCCCTTGTTTGTTTGAGTTGTATTTCAATTTTATGTTTCTGAACTCCTTTTCGGTTTGATTTTGTGTTCATTACTCAAGGCTTTTCTTTTTGGATATTGGTTAGTAATAGTTTTCCTTAATCATCTTTGATTTAAAATGCCATATTTTATTTTATAATTATGATATGTATTAAGGTTGTCGAATGGTATAATACTATTTAAAATTTCCTATAATGTATTATTGCCTTACATTTCAAAGCAAAAGAACCCCTTGCGCTTCATATTGTGCGTACAACTATGCCAAAGATATCCCTATTATGGTATAATTTTTTCAATAATCAACATAGGTTTTTTTTTTGTGGTATTAGTTATGTTGATGCTGGTAGATGATAAAATTTTAATTTATTAAATATTTGTTGAAAGTAGTGGAAAGTTAAGACCATTAAGAAAGTATTATGAAATTTTTGAGTGTGGAAAGAGTAAAACAAAGATTGAATATATTTTATACATGAAATTTCGTGGTGTATTATCATCAAACGGTATTATAAAAGGATAAGATGGTGATCAGGTGTGAATGGTTTAAATGCTTTGATTATATTGCACAAAAGATTGATGGCTTATAATTTATAGAGTGAAGGTTGGGTAGTTAAAATTGACGGTTTTAGAATTATCATGGAAAAATATTATATTATAGAGATTTAAAAATAAATTTTATAAAATTGTAGTTGGGTTAACTAGTGTTATATGAATTTNTTAGTTATGTTGATGCTGGTAGATGATAAAATTTTAATTTATTAAATATTTGTTGAAAGTAGTGGAATGTTAAGACTATTAAGAAAGTATTATGAAATTTTTGAGTGTGGAAAGAGTAAAACAATGATTGAATATATTTTATACATGAAATTTCGTGGTGTATTATCATCAAACGGTATTATAAAAGGATAAGATGGTGATTAGGTGTGAATGGTTTAAATGCTTCGATTATATTGCACAAAAGATTGATGGCATATAATTTATAGAGTGAAGGTTGGGTAGTTAAAATTGACAGTCTTAGAAGTATCATGGAAACATATTATATTATAGAGATTTAAAAATAAATTTTATAAAATTGTAGTTGGGTTAACTAGTGTTATATGAATTTGAATGCTGGGCACTAAATAGTCTTTGATAGCTTAGTTGAATGAAATAGAATCAAGAATGTTAAGATGAATATTTGNGGTCTTAGAATTATCATGGAAACATATAATTTATAGAGATTTAAAAATAAATTTTATAAAATTGTAGTTGGGTTAACTAGTGTTATATAAATTTGAGTGCTGGGCACTAAATAGTCTTTGATAGCTTAGTTGAATGAAATAGAATCAAGAATGTTAAGATGAATATTTGGAACATCTTGGAAGGATAAAATAGTGGATGATTAAATTGTAGGAATGATTGGAGTGTCATATATTAAAAGATAAGGTAATTGAAAAAATGTTTTGGCGGTTTGAATATGCATAAGGAATGGTAGAAATTCTCCTGTTAGATGAGTGGTTAAAATTAGTTTGTAGGATTAGGAATGGGCCTAAAATATGAACTCAGATAGGATAAAAGTATCATGAATAAAAGCTGTTCAAGATAGGTTTATCATCTCAATTATCAACCAATAGGATGAATGAAAAATGATTCCTAGATAAGTTGAGATAAGGCTAACAATACTGTATGAACATTCATGTATTTTAAATTTAACTAAAAATAAAGTAGAAGAAACTTATTTGATTTGAAGCTGGCTCCAAATCAATTATTTTTGAGCAATAACCTAATTTTGAGCGGGCTAGTATATGATTTAGGTGATTGCCATTCTCCTGAGCTTGATTTAGATACTTAATAAGTTGCTGGTAACACAAGTCATGTAACCCAATACATTTGTGATTTTTCAAGTATAGCATAATAAATGCAGAATAAATGGCAATTATAGTTTGAGCCAACCAATTTGTTGCTGGCAATGGATTAGAGATCAAAGCTGTAGCAGACTCATCAATGTTTTTGTGTAAACTTCGTGAGAAATTATTGCTTTCATATAATTAGAACTCAATCAGCCATATTTCTCCATCAGCATACATTCAATCATAACTTTAGATTTCTAATTTGAGTTTTTGAAATTAAAATGATCGTAGAAGTGAAGGCATTCAGATTCAATAGTAATATGGAACCTCATACTTCATAGCAGTAGTTCTGTTGGGCAAGTGTTGTACTTTTGTGGCATGTTTGCAGTGTTTCTTATCAGATGCGTTGATGCTTTTTTTTCGAATTGTACCAGCTTTTGAATTTATATCAGACTATTCATTTTTTTATTTTCTGGTGATGAAATTTGCATGTTTGAAACCTCCTCCATCATTTTGATACATTCTAAGGATACTGCTAATTTTATTAGGTTAGCCTTTGTATGATATCTGTTAGGCGCATGTGGAACTAGTTGATTTATTCAGGCTTCATTAAGTTGTCTGGAAGCTTACTTTTGGAAAAGCTTTGCCTATTTAGATAAAAAACATAGGGGCATTTACATGACTGCCACTCAATTCTTATGAATTTACATATCTAGCATATAATTTTTACTGTTTACATTTATACCACCTAAAACTTTCACATCACTTCAAAAATACCACCATTTTAACTTTTTAAAAGTGAGTACACCTTTTTCTTGCATAGGTAAGGTGGCATGCATGAAAAAATTGAAGTTTAGATTTTTGACATGTAAATACATAAGAATTGAGTGGTACCTGCATGTCAAGTACCATTGAGTTCCATGCATGATGATATATGTACATGCTCCGTTAACTTGTGAGGGAAGTTGCCTTTGGAAAGGCATACCCTGCATGTTGCTTTACTTGTTTTTTCCCTTAAACGGGGGCACAATATCATGTCGATTATTATGACTTCTAAATGAACGTGTAATCTTGACATTACTGGCTGTGCTTTTCAGCGTCTATCTAAATTTTCTTCATTTAAGGAGAAATCACGCTTTCATTTCTGCTCTTAAACACTTATTTAGATGCGTAGAAACAAAGGGGTATAGAGGCAGCTCTATTATTACAGCAGGGATGCATACTTACGGTTGAATCATCTTGAACTGATGAAATTAGAACCACATTTTCTATTTTTGAATTATTTCTTCAATATTGTGATTTTTTAGGATCATATTATTGTCTATGAAGATGGTTGGTACAATTCGTGATGTTGGAATGAGTTTCACTGTTTCTGATTTAATATCAGGCTGACAAATAGTACATGATTTTCTAAACTAGGGGATTGTGGTCGATCAGAATCCACTGACTGTTAGATTGCTTATCTATTGTTAGGAGGATCCACCATCTGCTCGTCGACCATACATTATTGTTTTGTGGATTTGTCCGCTATTTTCAGCTGGGACAGTAGCCAAATGACGTCCATCCTCGCACAAATGCCCTAAAACCCGTGTATTATCTTTCCCAAGCTTTTTTAAAAACCACACTCTTACTAGATCCACTTCTTAAACACCTTCTAGGAGCCATAGAACAGTGTGAGCTATTTTGCTTGTAGATTGTTTTCATATACATTTGTTAACCTGTGGACCTTGGGCTTTCCACGGTCAGGTGAAACATCAGCTTGGACTTTTTTGAACTCTGAAGGACGAGCAAACAAATAAAACGGATCAGAATAAAGGCGGAACCGCCTTGTTGGCTACTTTGCAGCGTGCAAAGCTTAGTTATCGTTTTCTTAGTTGGAGCCTTGTCTGGTCATATAGCTTAGTTTTTTGTATGAGATGCAATTGGGTTTGTGGGACTGATCAAACAGACCAATCATGACCTTGAATGGCCAATATGTCATCAAGTGTGAGCCAGATTGGGTTTTAGGAGCTTGTATCTCAGGAATTATGGTGTAGTTTTTTGTGAAATTGTTTCTCAAACTTCATCACAATAAGCTTTTACAGGACCTATTCACGGTTTTCAACAGATGCAGGTGTCGTTGAGGGTTTTTTTTTTCTGTTGTGCTTTCTATATTCATTGTTTGGCTATAAGCTGCCCTGCATTGGCAGTAATTTTTTTTTCTAGCATGAATTTTTTAATTGAACAAATAAAAGTCAAAATGTTTAAGAAGGCAAATATATCCTTGACTTTATGTTCACTGCCTGGAATATAAAAATTTTCCTTCACAGGTTGCGAATAAGCTGCCCTGCATTGGCAGTGATTTTTTTTTCTAGCATGAATTTTTTAATTGAACAAATAAAGGTCAAAATGTTTAAGAAGGCAAATATATCCTTGACTATATGTTGACTGCCTGGAATATAAAATTTTTCCTTCACAGGTTGCGGATGAGCTTGTAGCTGAATTTGCAGATCCTAATAATAATCTTGCTTCTCCAGATCAGGTTGTATGCTGTGCTAGATTAAAGAGGAAGGCACCTGATAATTTCTGCCTTTCATTTATGAATTTTGTATAATTGTTTCTTATGAATTGTGGACAGCAACAATATGATGAGAAGAACATAAGAAGAAGGGTTTATGATGCCCTAAATGTTCTCATGGCAATGGATATTATCTCAAAAGACAAGAAGGAAATTCAGTGGAAGGGTTTGCCTAGGACAAGTCTAAACGATATTGAAGAACTAAAGGTTCAAAGCTTCGTATTTTATAGAATATATGACTAAATTTCTTTTCTGATAATTCTTCTTTTGTAACTTATTTTGAAAGGTGGCAAATGCTTAAATTGAGTTGTTTTTTCTGCAGTTTTGCAAGAAGCTGATTAAAACAATTTTGTAATGATTACAGGCAGAACGTGCTTCTCTCAAGCGTAGAATTGAGAAGAAGACTGTCTATTTGCAAGAATTGGAAGACCAGGTAAGATTAACTGCTACCATATGAATCTTTTGATGAATGGGTTGACGCTTGCAAATGTCTCTTTGTAATGTATGGTTAAGTAATTATTACATGTTTACAAGCATAATAATTACCGAATGTAGTCAATTTTTCATCTTCATTTTTTTATTTCAGCATTTGTAGAGATTTGCAACCTTTTTTCCCGACTAATTTGACTTGAATGCTTCACTTTTATTAATGGAAAATAGTTTTCTTAATGTACATTTTGCAGGATTCTAGATCTCACTAGCTGGTTAAAAAACATGTTTTTTATAACGTTCTTATTATTGCAATTACTTTATTCATTTGACTTATGAGTCATGCTCTTATGGATCTACATTATTATTATTTAAATAAAATAAGATTTATTATTAATTAATGAAAATAATACAACAAGAAGCAGTAACAAAACATTATTAGATGAGAGTAACTAAAAATATAATATATTGACAAGATCAAAAGAGTAGAACTCTTAGGGGTCAAATTAAAATCATCTTACTTGGAGTCTTGTGTACTTCAGAAAGCGGCATAATTTTTCTTACTATTTTTTTTTTCAAAGCATTTATAAATTGAAACTTCTTGCCCGCAAGTTTGTCTGTATGATAAATGCTAATAGTAAATATAAAATAAAAAAAAGAGTCAGAATCTGCTATATCTCTGGCATTCGGAAGATCATCAAAAGACAAAACCCTAGGCGGGGCAAGTTCATTAATCATGTGAGTAGTCGTTGTATTGTGCTAGCAACCTGAGAAGGTTTTGATTTCAAGCCAAGTTCTAAAGTAGATTTCAAGTTTAGAATACGAATCGGAAGTAGAAGAAATTGCTATCATTGCATTAGAAGACAAGATTTTAATTGATGGAAGATCCCCATTGTCCCAATTACTAGGTTTTCACAGATTTAGATGTGCCTTAAAATATTATGATAAGTTGTGGCCAAGTATTTTGCAAGAAGAAAAATAAGGTGAAATGCCCTCAAAGCACTCTTCTATCAATATTCATTAGATATGGACTTGGTTAAAATTTCTTTATTAAAATAGTAAGAAACATCTAATTCGATTAAAGCCCTAACTTTTGATGGCCTTGAAAGCCTTTTAGTTGTAGAATCCACCTAAAGAGATTTGCCAAACTTGTATCAAAATAGTAGAAAATGCATTGATTTAAAAATAAGTTTGAATATGTGACAAAACCACCAATATTGGTATGATCGGAAGGTTCCACCAATTTAAGCATATGCATTTGGAACCCATCTACATTGTATATCTTTTAAGAGAAAAGTCTCGAGCAATCAAATTTGTGGGATTGTTTAACTAAAGCATAAGTATCAGTAAATCCTTAGTATAATTCCTATCAAATGTCGGCCATCCATGAATTTATGAATAATCTCCTTTTTAGGCTGGCGTTAGGAAAACTTGATAAGTAGGAGTGGGAAAAAGTGAAGCTAATCCGAGATCTCCTTATCAAATAAAATGAGCGGGTTTGTCTTGAAAGGAGAATGGCTAATGATGAGCATATATAGGCTTTTGTTGAAAATAGTGGGGAGATGAGAGGATTTAGGATCTTATGTTTTCCACTACACCAACCTCAATAAATGACCACAGACACAAGTCTATGCCTCCTTGTAGATACTATAGAGGGAGAGTCCCTCAGAGCGGTCGTAGCCATATGAGAAACATGACAATAGCAATGCGTGAGAAGCATTTGGTGAAATGGTTGCAAAGGATGCTGCAGGAAAATTTTGGGATAGAAAGAGCGAGGCTGATAACAATCTGGCATGAGAAATAGAGCAAAGATTAATTAAATGTGTGCCAAATTGGATTCGTAAGGTTGCCATCGAAAGCTTCAAGGTAGGATATGACATTCGTGCCTACACCAAAGGGAAAATGCCTTTCAACAAAAGCAAGCACCATGGGAAGCAAACTAGTATATTGGTGTACATGAATATAACTAGCACAACGAGGTGCAAGATGCATGAAGTGCACATTAAGCACATGATGTGGTGCGAAGCTCTTAGGTTGATGGTTTCTTCTCTCTTCATCCCGTGTTTTTGTGTCGCCACTATAGTGTCACAACGCAATAACCACATCGCTGCGATGTTGAGTGAAGCTCCATGAAGTTGCCTTTAATTTTCAGTTTTTTTAGGTTCGTTTGTCCTGTTTCATTCTTGCCACAAAATATAAACAAATATCACATAAAATTGTAAAATGGTACAAAATGTATGAAAAATGCACATATATTTCAGGTGTTTAACACTATATAAGTAAATGGTTAGGCCTAAATATTCGGGGCAACTTTTGGCTAACTCTTTACATATTTTGTTGGGAAGCATGCTCATAATGGAGTACTATAGGCATGAGTATCCTTATGGTAAGCTGCTTCTTGAAAGCTAAAGTCATGGTCTTTTGTATACTATGAAGCTTGATTTGGGTTTTTACACATCATATTTCAATGCATTTACTTACCCATCATTGATGGAGTACTATAGGCATGTGTATCCTTATGGAGTACTATAGGCATGAGTATCCTTATGGTAAGTTGCTTCTTGAAAGCTAAAGTCATGGGCTTTTGTATACTATGATATGTTGTATAGCTTGATTTGGGTATTTACACATCATATTTCAATGCATTTACTTACCTATCATTGATGGGTTAAAAACAAAATCTTTTTGGAGAAAAGTAAATCTTGAAAATTAAATGTAGTTTTTCATTAACTTGCAATGGTTCTTTTTGAGGGAATAGAGTAAGATATGCTGGGTAAAATTTATGTATCAACTTTTCTACAAAATAGAGAGAAAAGGAACTCCCTTGCCTTCTTTTGTTGAATATTCTAATATTTCATAATTGTGAGGAGATTTTATTCTTATTCAGTTGGTGGGTACCAGTTATCTAAATATTTTAGTAAAACACTGCAAGATTTTTCTAAATTTTTATTTTAATATGCATACTATTTTTTTAAATATTTCAATCATTATTATTATTTTTAAAGATGATTATAGTTTATATTTATGCAGAGATATTTTGCAAAGGGAATTTCTTTTAGCGTTCATGCAGTGAACTAATTATTTATATGCTTTTGGCTTTTTGTTTTACATTCCTGATGTTTTCTAAGATTTATGTTTGTTTTCTAATTAATTTCAACACATTCTTTAATTCCAAAAGATACTTGGATAAACTGCACGCTTAATATATTTATTTATTGTTGGGCATCTTGAAATTTTACTATTTTACTTTTACACACTTTCTGGTTTTTATTTTTCATTCCTATTGTTTTCTCAGATTTATGTTAGTTTTCTAGATAATTTTCAACACTTTCTTAATTCCAAAAGATCCATGGATAAACTACCCTCTTAATGTCTTTATTTATTGTTGGGCATCTTGAAATTTAATTTTCTACTTTTACACACTTTTATAATTTGACAATTATGTTAAGAATTAATAAGGCCGTTGTGAATTAAATTTGTTATCAAAGGCACATAGTTCCTTTGATATTTTTGTGTCGGCCTTTATAAACATTTGTCATTCTACTGGATATGTCCCTCATCTGCTCTCCTTGTCACTTTGGAAGTGTAGTGGGGAAAGAAAGTTTTTAGTGTATATTAATGACTTGTAAGACGGCTTATAAACATGCATATGTGAGGATAAAATAAGAAGTAAATTATCAGGAATAATACCCCTAATTATGATAATATCTTTCTGTAATAATCCACCTGATATATTAATATTGCTAAATATAGCTAAATACACTAATGTTTCTCCTCAAGAGGGAGCATGTATCTATCTATCTATCTATCTATCTATATATATATATATATATATATATATATATATATATATATATATATATATATATATATATATATATATATATATATATATATATATATATATATACACA
>JXCR01036397.1:152933-183142 GCA_002079205.1 Phalaenopsis hybrid cultivar
ACATACATATATATATATATATATATGCATACATACATACATACATACATACATATATGTAAATGTGGATTAGTAGTTGGAACGGGCAATGAGAAGAATAGGAAAGAAATATGAAAGGATGGGAAATAGAATAGGTTGGAATCATTGAAGGATGGGGGAAGGGGGGTGGTCAGTCCCAATCCATAGCTTGGGCGATCGTTCTAGCCTTCCTGTTGTACGGTTCAGTTCAACCACCCATGGAGCCTCATGTGCGAGAGTTGCGTGTCAGACTTTCGGGGTTGGGGGAGCTTCGACTTCATTTGTCAAAGCATTTGGATCCTCATAGCACGGAGTTAGGTCTGTGACATTGAACGTGACAGAAACATTATAATCTCCTGGTAGGTCGATTTGATAGGCTTTGCTATTCAACTTCCAAAATATCTTGAAATGCCCATCTGCTCTAGGCTTGAGTTTCGTGAATGCTCCTACTAGAAATCTCTTCTTCTTTAGTGGAATCCACACGAGGTCTCTTACCTGAAATGTCGCCATCTTCCTGGTTTTATTTGCACGTGCCTGATATTTACGGTTCTGCTTAGTGATCTCTTTTCCGACCTCCTTGTAGAGCTTCTAAATCTCGTGGACCTATTCCTTAAAATAATCTGTGATATCGGCAGGAGTGGTACCAACTGAAGAGGTGCGGGCTTATTGCGCCTGTACACAATCTCAAATCGAGTTTGACCCGTAGTCTGACTCACGGATCGGTTGTGTGCAAACTAGGCTTGAGATGGAATTTGATCCCATTGCTTAATGGTTTTTGCCATGAAGCATCTCAGAAGATTCTCAAGGCTCTTGTTTACTACCTCCATTTGATCGTCGGTTTGAAGGTGCGTTGTTGAGCCGAATTAAAATTTAATTTTTCCCACAGTCCACAAGTGACTCAGAGACTTGACATTCTTGCATGATGTGATGGGCTTGGGTATCCTATCTCTAAAATAAAATTCGCGATATGCGAGACATGATATGAAATGTGCTATCTTTGAGAATTGATCCAAGATGACCATGATTGAATTCTTATTCCACTGTGTCCTTGGAAGTCTCACCGCGAAGTTCATGCTAACATCCACCCATGGTATTTATGGTATTGGTTAGGGGATGTTCAACCTGGCATTCTGCCCCCTAGCTTTTGCCATATGACAAATCTTGCATTGCCTGACGTGCCACTCTACATCCTTAGTTAACCAGGGCCAAAAGAAGTGTTCTCTCACCACTGCAAGATTTTTATCCCTGCCAAAATGTCCAGCTAGTCCTCCATTGTGGCTCTTTGAATAATTGCCTCTTTCAATTAGCATCTAGGAATACACAACTTACTCGGATAGAACAAGTACCCATCGACTCTGTAGTACTGCTTAGCATGCTTCTTCTGATATTGCTCCTAGATCTCCTTAAAGTCTCCATCTGTTTCATATAAGCTCTTTACAATCTCGAAGCTCACAAATCGAGTTTGCATCGACGTGATCAACAGGTGACGGCGACTTAGTGCATCTATTACTCTGTTCTGGCTTCTGACCTTATGCTTAAGCACGAGCTAGAATGATGCTAAGAATTCCACCCAAGTGGCGTAATAGCCCTTCAGTTTGCTTTGATTGTTTTAGAATTTCAAGTCTTCGTGATCTATGAACAATTTGAACTCGCTTGTCATCAAGTAATGGTTTCAGTGCTCAAGTGCTACAACAATGACATAAAACTCGTTGTCATAGGTCGAGTTTTTCCTCTGGGGGTCATTCAGCTTTTAACTAAAAAAAGGCAATGGGGTGGCTTGCTTGACTCAGTACTTCTCCTAACTCCACGCCAGATGCATCACACTTTACCTTAGACAACTAGTTGAAATTTGATAGTGTTAGAACTGGTGCTTGAGTCACATTCTCCTTCAATGTGTCGAAGTTGGTCGGAGCTGCAGCTATCCAAATGAACTCCTTTTCTTTTAAAAGCTCTATTAGAGGCTGTGAGAGTGCTGAAGTTTCTGATGAATCTTCTGTATGAGTTTAGCCCCAGAAACAGCCTCATCTCGGTGAATGATTGCGGTGCGGTCCAGCTGACAGTGACATGAATCTTTGTAGGATTCATCTGAATGTCTGCACTATACACAATATAACTCATAATGCAAAGCTGGTCTGTCATGAAGCGACACTTCTTTGGATCGACATAGAGTTGCTTTGCTCACAATACCTTGAATACCACCCACAGATGTTGTAAGTGTTTCTCCTTTCAAAGTACACCACCACAAATTTCCTAATGTAGCTTTTGAATACCCGATTCATCAACCTCATACAAGTGTTGAGTGCATTTGACAAACCGAAGGGCATAAATGTCCACTCGTATAGACCATCTCGTGTCTTAAAAGTGGTCTTCCACTTGTTTCCCTGTTTCATCTGTATCTGATGTTACCCGCTGTGTAATTCTATCTTGTAGAAAAGGGTGGCTCCATGTAAAGAGTCCAAGAGACCATCCGGACGTGATATGAGAAACCAGTACTTGATGGTAATTTTGTTGATGGCCCTTCTGTCAATGCACATCCGCCATAACTCTTCCTTCTTGAGTACCATTAAGATAGGAGCAACACACGAATTGGTTAGCCCCCTTACGATGAAATCCCACACCTGTCGCTGTAATTCCTCGTACTCTGTAGGTCACTATCTGTAGGCTCGTCAATTTGACAATTATAATCCTGGTATGAGATCTATGGCGTGTTGAATGTCTCTAAGCAGTGGTAATCCCAGTCGAAGGTTGTCGGTCATCACATCCTAGAAATCTTGTAGCAATGGCTGTAGTAGCGCTAGTATCTCACTCTCCTCTTTAGCTTCTTCTAGGAGGACTAATGCCAGCGCCGCTGGGGCATCTCGAATTGAATGCAGGAAGGTGGCCCATGGAATTAACACTGCCTCTGTATCGCCCCCGCCACTTGCATCCTTAACAGATAATAATACAACACGTTTTTCATTATTCTTAAATGAATAAATGTTTTTGAAGTTTACGTGATGAGTCTTGCGGTCGAACTGCCAATGCCTACCCAACAGACTGTGGCATGCATCCATTGGAACCACATCGCATATACTTACTCTTGTAGCAGACTCCCAATCGAGAATTATACTAGGCACAGATCCACATATATCTTGTTTCCTTTCTTCAATCAGGTTAGGGAATATGACTGAGGATGTTTATGTGCCGTCAATCTTAATTTCTTAACCATCAGTGTGGATACCAGAGTTTCATAACTCCCACTGTTGGTGATTAAATTGTAAACCTTGCCCTTTGCACTTAGTTCAAATGATGTTGTCTCAATCAGAATTGATCCCGCTGCGGCTTTGACTTGCAAAATCCTCCGTACAAATAGCAATTCTCCCAGGTCCCCCCCCCCTCTGGAGCTGATCTCCTCAAGCTATCCCTGATTCCTCGTCCACCCCATTGATGGCACCCTGATCTGTGAATGTGATTACTCGGCTTGTGAGATAGTTGGAGGTTATGTGTCTTAGCCTTCCTGGTTGGTATTGTGTTAGAAGTGCAACTTTTCTCCCGTTTCTTCCCACTTTGATCCTGCCTGTCATTTCTCAGTTCGCTGTAGCTATAGCCTCCACTGATCGAAATGCGTTGTGAATTCCTCCACTAAAAGATCTCATTGCTACAAGTGATGAAGCCTCAGAAACATGGCTTGGTGACAATGAGGTGGTAGCTATTTATTTTGTAGTTCTTTCCTCATCTTCTCCCACTTGGAAATTATATGACAACCTCTTCTTTTCCTCTACCTTTGCAAGTCCTCTCACCATAGGGAGATGCTTTTTTTCAACTTGATGGTTGTCAATTTTACCCCTTTATTCTCTGGCATGCTTTATATTTGAAGATTCGCTCCTTCGAATGTAGCCGGTCTACATAGTCATCCGGATCCATGTTTTTCTCAAACTCTGCCAGATCCACTTTGATGTCAAAGTCTCTGTGTCTTCTATATGCGGGCTCTTGTCTCGACCTCTTCTGATATTGAATTTTGAAGCTAAATAGTCGGTATTCTTCGTAGATGATGTCTTCTCTGTAGAACATATTAAAATCTTCATCTGTCTCCTCTTTGACTCAAGATCGCGGTCGAGGGTATTCTCTACTTGGTTCCCATTATCCATCTTTGCTATAATCTTTGTTGCAGACGGTGGATCTCCTGTTGTATTTCTTCTCAGGTGGGGTCCAGTAGGTATCTTCTCGGGAGCATGGTTGAAGGTTTGGGTTCTATGGAGGGAAAAAAAACGAAAAAAGAAATGAAAAAGAAAAGAACAAAGAAGAAAGAAAGGGAAACAAAAAAAAAGAAAAAAAAGAAAACGACAGACTCTAGGGAATTTTACGATAACGTTAGGGTTAGTCTAGCTCTGATACTAAATGATAACGGAGTTAACTGATCCCACAATGATGGAGACAAATATTATTGAACACACAACTAGTGGTACAATCAAAACTGTAACAATCAATGAAAACAAGACTAGCAAGATCCGACTATGGCTTAAGAAGAATATCCGAGGATATTGGCTGTGAGGTGGGTGCGACCCGTGGTTGTAAGCGGATGGAGCAGCACGTGTGAGTGCTGTTAGAAGGAGCAGGGCAGCTGGGGCTGCGACTTTGGAGGGGCAGTAAGTGCGGGTGGCTGCCGGAAGGTGCCCAGATTGAAGTTGTAGGTGCTCGTGGGCTGCTGGTGGGTGCTGGAGGTTACTCGAGGCGTGTCGCGGCTTGCTGTTCTCGTTCGCAGANGCAATCAAATCTGTGGGATTGTTTAACTAGAACATAAGTATCAGTAAATCCTTAGTATAATCCCCTATCAAATGTCGGCCATCCATGAATTTATGAATAATCTCCTTATTAGGCTGGCGTTAGGAAAACTTGATAAGTAGGGAGTGGGAAAAAGTGAAGCCAATCAGAGATCTCCTTATCAAATAAATTGAGCAGGTTTGTCTTGAAAGGAGAATGACTACTTATGATGAGCATATATAGGCCCCTGTTGAAAATAGTGAGGAGATGAGAGGATTTAGGATCTTATGTTTTCCACCACACCAACCTCGGTAAATGACCACAAACACAAGTCTATGCCTCCTTGTAGATACTATAGAGGGAGAGTCCCTCGGAGCGGTCGTAGCCATATGAGAAGCATCACAATAGCGATGCGTGAGAAGCATTTGGTGAAATGGGTGCAAAGGATGCTGCAGGAAAATTTTGGGATAGAAAGAGCGAGGCTGATAACTATCTGGCATGAGAAATAGAGCAAAGATTAATTAAATGTGAGCCAAATTGGAATCGTAAGGTTGCCATCGAAGGCTTTAAGGTAGGATATGACATTTGTGCCTACACCAANCTATTAGAGATTAATCAATCCATCAAGCCAAATTTTGGTAATGAACATCCACTGACATGCTATTAGTTTGACCCTAAAAGATGGCAATCGGATCCTGGCTTTGACCGGGCCGAGCATCCATTTCACTATCAATAACATTATTTTTATGAAAGATCCTGCGACATGTCTTAATGTTTTAAGATTATTAGGCGTGCAAGATAAAGAGAATGCAATGGTACCAAATGAAGTAGATAGCTAATAAAAAAGGTGGGAAAAGATGAGTATTATGTTGCCTTTTGGCTTTCAGATAGGCTTTCAGATAGGCAATTTGGTGGATTCTCAGCTGAATCTGCCATTTTCTAGAGGCATACCTATAGAGAGGACTTGAAAGATGAGAGTATATCCATAAATGCGTAGAGTTAGGATGAGTAACAAATGATTATTAGGTTTAAGCGTGACAGGAGAAAACATGAAAGTAAGCCTTTAAAGTTTACATAGACTAAAGTATATAGTCGTTGTGTAAGTTGCTCCTAATACTAAACTTTTATGTGTGTGAGGGTACCCTTAGTTGATGGCTGAATTGCATTGAGAGCGCCTGGCGTGTGAAATGCATTGTAAAATAGATTCAATCTATAAGACCTATAGCGTAAAAGAAAAATAGTTTGATCGTGATAAAAAGTGTATGTGTGAGGTGTGATTTAGAATTAGACCGATAAAAGATGACTGTTAGAACATTCTCTGAAACTAATGAAAATTTTCATGTAAATCATTATTGCCTTTGTTAACATAAAGGATGTGATGATTCTTGTGTTTAATAATACACACTCTATTGAGAGATAGAGAGTCAGGGAGTCAAACAAATAATACTATTAGCTGAGTATGTGTGAAGTTGAAATTGTATAAATTCTAAAGGATTAAAGTGCCAAAATAGTCCTCT
The DNA here is from genome assembly GCA_002079205.1 of Phalaenopsis hybrid cultivar. Classification (NCBI taxonomy): domain Eukaryota; kingdom Viridiplantae; phylum Streptophyta; class Magnoliopsida; order Asparagales; family Orchidaceae; genus Phalaenopsis; species Phalaenopsis hybrid cultivar. Next base: position 159,209 of record JXCR01036397.1, read on the forward strand.
TACTATTTACATTGAGTCATTTTATTTCCAGAGTTTGCAAAAGTGCCAAATTAGTTTCCAGAATTTATAATAGGCGCTGACATAATCTCCAGGGGGACTATTTCAGCCCCTATTAAAATATTCTGGGACTAAGTTGACACTTTTATATATTCTAGGACTAAAATAATCCCCAATAAAAAGTCAGAGGACCATTTTGACACTTTTCTCATATCCGAAGTATCATCTGCACTTAATATCTCTATTAAAATGAAAAATTGAATTATTTATCCATGTAAAAAAATAAAATTGAAATACATGAAGAACTTCATCCTTCATTGCACAATTTGAGTAATTAAATCCGTAAAAAATCATCAATTAAACTGTCAAATAACGACAGCCAATGTGTGTATTAATTAGCTGAGGATCTGAATTGTTCAATTGAATTTACTTAAAAAGACTTCCAACTATTAGTGGTAAAGGATGAATATGATACATGTTGGCAATTACCTGACACATCCATGCTATGTTGGGAGGAGGATCGCCTAAAGCACAACATTAATAACAATGAGTATTAGAGTAATTGTGGAAGATAATGCCAAAATGAACATCAGTTGTCATGTAGTAGACCCCATTGATTTTAACATGTCTAACAATCAACTTCTTTGAGCTGAGATCTTAAGAAATATAATGTTAGTGAAAAAAGTTTATTGAAAAACTATGGAATTTTTTAAAACAATGAATATGTCATAATTTACAGGTGGGACAAAACATTGGAGTGGGATATATTTTTCGAAGGTGTTACTAAGGCTTTTTTTAGGGACTGGAAAAAGTAACAATCAAGACACAATCGCATGAGGAAAGATATCATATGGACAAAGGAGGAAAATTTGCGATTATCTAATATGTTGGAATCGGCTTCTAGATGTAAATCTTGAGTCACAATTGCAATAGATCTAAATATCTTGAGTAGTTGCAAAGGCTTGAGAGTTCTAGATCAAGCTATTATATTCTTCATGATAAAAGCGTGATTTTTTCTGAAGGGACAATTGTTGTGGAGGAAACATTTCTTAGAATAGATATTCCATGGGCTTGTTAGGTGGTAAGTGGATGGCCATTTTTTGGCCCAGCATTGTTCATAAGGTTGATTGGTGTATTCGCAATGAGAGAAAGGAAAACACTCCCTTGCATGATCATGCTCAATATTGGTATAACCTCAATGTCCACCGTGGTATTTGGTTCCCAGGGTAGTTTGATAAGATGGTGGAGAAGGAGATGATAATTTGACTACTAGAAGAATACAATAGAGACTAATTGTAAAATTTTGTAAATGTAGAATTGATAGCTGAGATTGCACATGTTATAAACCAAACATAAATTTGGCAATATGAAATTTTTTTCTATATTGCTTGTATACCTTCGGATTATATACCTTCGGATAAGTTGTAAAAGGATTGTAGTTAACTAATTTTACGCTCATTTTCTGATGTTGCTATAGTAATCTGGGATGGATTGATCTTGCACTTATAGAGAAATAGTTCAGAGTATATGCTATATTTCACGAAGATATTACTTTCTTGGAAATAAATATAATAGAGAAAATTTTACATTGCCTTGGCAGTCTCATGGAACGTGACTCTGAATGCAAAACAATGTTTGAGATTATTCAATAACCAAGTGAACAACATATTTTTGGCTTGTCATTTAAAGAACTTGATGGTGTCATCAGCAGCTAGAGGAGATACGTAGAGTTTGTTGTGAGTAGCTATTAGAAAACAAAAGGATATGACATATTAAATTTGGTTGTTGTATCAAAGTCTGAAGAAGGCTTCAATTCCTTGAGAGAGGGAGCTGCCATGACACCGTCGAGAGAGGGAATTGGAGAATTTGAAAGTCAATTTAAATCATGATGAAATGAGTGATAAGTGAATTAGGTGGTAAAGTAACCAGGGTTGTTGTTTTCGGTCTTACATGCATTTGAAATTAATAAGGCGGAATAAGAACTAGTCAGGTGGTAGTGCGAGTGAGGAGGCATGATTGAGCTAGCCTTGCGAGCATGTATTTTGCTTGAAATGCGCAGACAGTGGTATTGGTGGGATGATGACATGCACCGGTGAGTGTTAAGCTCCTGAGATAGTTACTCTTGTGCAAGAACGCATGGAAATTGCTCATGCATGGGCTAGTGGAATACCACCATGTCTGGAATTGTGAGAGAGAACCACCGTGCGCTAGTTTTGCAAACTTGAAATGTAGAGAGAAGAAATGGACCCTAAGTAATAAACCAATACTAATAAATCCACCTAAATGCATAAGTATAAAGCATACAAATTTACAGTTGACATCTAATGCAATTGGTATCTGAATTTTGATTTTTTTTTTAGTAGCTAAAGAAGAATCTACCAAAGTTGGCTAGAAGTAAAAGTACTTATATAGGGAACTATGAACACCAAAGGCTCCATGCACATTCAGTAATTCTTAGCTAGTGTTTAACAATTTTTTTTATTGAGGGGCCATTACATGCATACAACAATTCATATGTATTTACATATCTAACAGCTTGACATTAATATCCACATTCATGACTCTCAAATATTTAACATAATATCAAAAATACCATTTTACTAACTTTTAAAAAGTCAAATGCTCCTTTTTATACACATGTTTAGCATTGTGTGGTATTTATGTAAATTTCCCTTTTACTTAATGTGATTGGAACTTATAATTAAGTTTCAAGGTCATGTTCATCGTTTATCCTATAATCTCATTCATTCCACTTTTGGCATCAAGATCATAGGTCTTCAGAATTTGATCCAAAGGAACGAACAATTGCATGGCTCAGGCAATGCTCCTTCAGGTGGAGTCGCTCTACCTTTTATCCTTGTTCAGGTAAAGCAATTTTCTGTTTATTTTACCATATGGTTTGCGTCATAATATGTATTGCAATAATATTTTATGCTAAATCAGAAAATTTAGATCCCTTCCTAAGACATAATAAGAAAGTTCGCGCTTCTGTTCCTAAATTTAGTGTTTCAGTTATCAACAAAGGATACTGATAAATAAATACTCTTCAACTGCTCATGGCTTAATTTCTGATGATCCTTATTTCTTTTTTGAGCCATTTACATTCGTAGCACACAACTCTAATTTATTTACATCCCACTCCTAAACTTTCATATTCACATACATAACACTCAAATCTTTAATATCACATTAAAAATAGACTATTACCACTTTTTAAAGCTGAAATACAACTTTTCATGCATTGGTTTAAAGCACCAAAGTACTTTGTATGTAAATAAGAAAGTTTAGGTGTGAGATTTGTAAATACATAAGAATTGTGAGCTAGGTATGATTGCAAATGATAGCCAAGTATTTCTTTTGGCATTGCAACTGCATGTTGAATCTATTTAACAAAAATGATTACTTTGGTGATGTGAATTCTTATGGACTAAAATAGTAGCCTGGTTCTTTTCATGTTTACTATTTTTTTCATAAAAATATTGCAATAATGATTTCGTGGCTTTGATTTTACTAATTTTTTTCTTTTGTTCTTTGTAACGGAACAGACTCGGCCCCATGCAACTGTCGAGGTAGAAATATCTGAAGACATGCAACTGGTGCATTTTGACTTTAATAGGTGATTGGAAAAACTCTATTTAAACTTTATGTTGTTGGGAATTATGCACACAAATTTAAGCATACCATTTACTATTTTTTGGTTATTTGATCAGTCTTAAATATCATGTTATGCAATATATCAAATTTCAAAACCCATTTGATATTGTACTATTTTGATCAAATTTTATCACTTTTGAATAGGGAATTTCATCTAAGATTCCATCCTTCCAAAACCCAAAGCCTGATACCTAAATCTTGTAGGTGAAAGCCAAGGGATCTTTCGAAAAAGAAATTTAATAAAAGTTTTAAATGCATACCACTCTATTTTTATATACATATCTAAAACTCAAACTTCAATTTTTACATTTATATGCTACCTTACCTATGCATAAAAAAGATAAATTCTGTTTTTAATAATTAAATGGTAGTAATTTTGATATGATATGAAATATTTGGGCGGCATAAATGTAAACAAAAAATTAATTAGCTTTTCGATATATAAATACATAGGAATTGGGTGGTATGTATGCAAATGCTACTAACATATTTAAGAAAGATTCTCAAAAGATATGCCAAGGGCGGTGATAATGGAGTAACCCATAAATGTCGTCAATGTAGACCTCCATAAATTTCCTAATGTGAGTCTGGAATACCTGATTCATCAGTCTCATAGAAGTGTTGGGTGCGCTTGACAAGTCGAATGTCATAATTGTCTACTTGTATAAATCATCTCATGTCTTGAATGCGGGTTTCCACTTATCTCTTGGACTTATCCGGATCTGGTGATATCCATTGTATTAGTCGATCTTGGAAAAGATGGTGGCTCCGTGTAATAGCTCCAAGAGATCATTCGGGCGAGGTATGAGAAAGTATTACTCGATAATAATCTTGTTGATGACCATGCTGTCAAGGCACATCGACCATGAATCACCCTTCTTGTGTACCATTAGGGCGGGGCCATCACACAGATTGGTCCTCTCTTTGACCAACCTTCTCGTGCGAGATCTTGCACTTGTCGTTGCAACTCCTTGTACTCTGCAGGTTTCAATATGTAGGCGGGCTGATTCAACAACGCTGATGTTGGTATGAGATCTATGATATGTCCAAAGTCCTTTAGTAACGAAACTCTCTCTGGAAAATCTTGATCATAATATCCTAGAAGCTTTAGGGTCTGTTTGACGCAGCTGTTGATTATTTCTAATCTGCTGATAAACAAATTACTATGATAATCTGATAATCTGTAGATTATCAGAATAATCTGGCTTGCTGTTTGGGGTAGCTTATTCATATTAGCTTCTTGGTTGTTAAACGACATTCCTGCCCCTGTCTGATAAAACTGTTTAGGACAGCTTATTCAAAATAACTTATTGGTAGTACAAAAGCATATAGTGCAGAAGTATACAATCATCACAAATCAGTTCCAAAAGATGACATACATTTGTAGACTTCTCTGACATAAGTAGAAGTTCATATTACTGCAACAAATACATATACAATGAATCAAAAAGTATCATTCATCGACCAAAACCCTCAAATGTACGAGACGCAATTCAGGCTCTAGCGCCATGAATATTTTCATTTGAGTTGAATCTTCAAGTTTTTTCACACACTGTGCGTGAAATCGCTTGTCGGCCACAACTTCAGGAATATAACCCAAAAGTCTGAGATAGTCTAATATGTTAGAATCAGAGACTGGGGAGCTGCGAAAGCTTCAATTAAACGATTGAAGGAGATATTTACAAAATGTTCATTCTCTTTATTTTTATTAGCAATTCTTGGCCTCTTTAAAATTGTACTGGACTCCCCCATATTCCTCTGGTTAATGTTAGACACTTTTTCATCGGGTGTCAATGACTCAGGTGTGATTTTTTCTGGTATCCCTGTAAAACCGGTTTCAGTAGGGTGAATGAAAACTTTCCCGACGACAACCCATTTAAACATTACGTCCAATTTTTTTTCAAATCTCGGCTCAATTCCGCACTGTTTATACTTTTTTGCTGCCGGTACCGCCTGTGATTTAGCATTTAGAGGGAAATTATAATTAGAGAAAATAATTTACAAAGCTAACAATTCATGGATTAGATAGAAAATTATCTCTAATTTTTTGGCCCACCATTCAGGTGGAGCATCAATTGTTCTTTTAATCGCATCCCAACCCAGACCGGTAGATCTACGTTTCAACTCCTTCCATATTTTCCATTCCTTCTTCAATTTGTTCCATTNGTGGAGCATCAATTGTCCTTTTAATCGAGCCCCAACCCAGACCGGTAGATCTACGTTTCAACTCCTTCCATATTTTCCATTCCTTCTTCAATTTGTTCCATTTGTTTTTAAATTTAAGCCGGTCGTAATCCCTGCCAGTCAATTCTTTGAATCTCTTAGCAATGTTTTGCCACTCTTCCTTATTAAAATACGTTGTTGGCCTGTTCCCTAGTTCTATTTCTTTAATACACATATCACAAAAAATATTTGTTACTTTTTTATCACACATTGCGAACGGACCCCTTTCAACCGCTTTAGACATGATGTAACTATAGGCAACAAGTGACAATAAAAACTTTTTAAGTTTGAATTTCAATAGAATTGTTGAAGAAATAATTGCACCAGCACATTCACAGTGCTCATCATTATGAATCTCAGGCCAAAAATAACTCAAGCCAACAACAACAATAACCCAACAACAACAACAGTCTCCAAATAATCACATTGACTCAACTTTCGAAGGATTTGCCACCAATACAANTGTTAAAATACGTTGTTGGCCTGTTCCCTAGTTCTATTTCTTTAATACACAGATCGCAAAAAATATTTGTTACTTTTTTATCACACATTGCGAACGGGCCCCTTTCAACCGCTTTAGACATGATGCAACTATAGGCAACAAATGACAATAAAAACTTTTTAAGTTTGAATTTCAATAGAATTGTTGAAGAAATAATTGCACCAGCACATTCACANCATTCCATCCTTCCAAAACCCAAAGCCTGATACCTAAATCTTGTAGGTGAAAGCCAAGGGATCTTTAGAAAAAGAAATTTAATAAAAGTTTTAAATGCATACCACTCAATTTTTATATACATATCTAAAACCCAAACTTCAATTTTTACATTTATATGCTACCTTACCTATGCATAAAAAAATAAATTCTGTTTTTAATATTTAAATGGTGGTAATTTTGATATGATATGAAATATTTGGGCGTTATAAATGTAAACAAAAAATTAATTAGCTTTTCGATATATAAATACATAGGAATTGGGTGGTATGTATGTAAATGCTACTATCATATTTAAGAAAGATTATCAAAAGATATACCAAGGGCGATGATAATGGAGTAACCCATAAATGTCGTCAATGTAGACCTCCATAAATTTTCTAATGTGCGTCTGGAATACCCGATTCATCAGTCTCATAAAAGTGTTGGGTGCGCTTGACAAGTCGAATGTCATAATTGTCTGCTTGTATAAATCATCTCATGTCTTGAATGCGGGTTTCCACTCATCTCTTGGACTTATCCGGATCTGGTGATATCCATTGTATAAGTCGATCTTGGAAAAGATGGTGGCTCCGTGTAATAGCTCCAAGAGATCATTCGGGCGAGGTATGAGAAAGTATTACTCGATAATAATCTTGTTGATGACCATGCTGTCAAGGCACATCGACCATGAATCACCTTTCTTGTGTACCATTAGGGCGGGGCCATCACACGGACTAGTACTCTCTTTGACCAACCTTCTCGTGCGAGATCCTGCATTTGTCGTTGCAACTCCTTGTACTCTGCAGGTTTCAATATGTAGGGGGGCTGATTCGACAACGCTGATGTTGGTATGAGATCTATGATATGTCCAAAGTCCTTTAGTAACGACACTCTCTCTGGAAAATTTTGATCATGATATCCTAGAAGCTTTAGGGTCTGTTTGACGCAGCTGTTGATTATTTCTAATTTGCTGATAAACAAATTATTATGATAATCTGATAATCTGTAGATTATCAGAATAATCTGACTTGCTGTTTGAGGCAGCTTATTTCTATTAGCTTATTGGTTGTTAAACGACATTCTTGCCCTTGTCTGATAAAACTGTTTAGGGCAGCTTATTCAGAATAACTTATTGGTAGTACAGAAGCATATAGTGCAGAAGTATACAATCATCACAGATCAGTTCCAAAAGATGACATACATTTGTAGACTTCTCTGACATAAGTAGAAGTTCACATTATTGCAACAAATACATATACAATGAATCAAACAATATCATTCATCGACCAAAACCCGCAAATGTACGAGACGCAATTCAGATTCTAGCGCCAAAATATTTTCATTTGAGTTGAATCTTCAAATTTTTTCACACACTGTGCGTGAAATTGCTTGTCGGCCACAACTTCAGGAATATAACCCAAAAGCCTGAGACAGTCTAATATGTTAGAATCAGAGACTGGTGGAGCTGCGAAAGCTTCAATTAAACGATTGAAGGAGATATTTACCAAATGTTCATTCTCTTTATTTTTCTTAGCAATTCTTGGTCTCTTTAAAATTGTACTGGACTCCCCCATATCCCTCTGGTTAATGCTAGACACTTCTTCATCGGGTGTCAATGGCTCAGGTGTGATTTCTTCTGATATCTCTGTAAAACCGCTTTCAGTAGGGTTGAATGAAAACTTTTCCGGCGACAACCCATTTAAACATTACGTCTAATTTTTTTTCAAATTTCGGCTCAATTCGGCACTGTTTATACTTTTTCGCTGCCGGTACCGTCTGTGATTTAGCATTTAGAGGGAAATTATGATTAGAGAAAACAATTTGCGAAGCTAACAATTCATGGATTAGATAGAAAATTATCTCTAATTTTTCGGCCCACCATTCAGGTGGAGCATCAATTGTCCTTTTAATCGAGCCCCAACCCAGACCGGTAGATCTACGTTTCAACTCCTTCCATATTTTCCATTCCTTCTTCAATTGATTCCATTTGTTTTTAAATTTAAGCCGGTCGTAATCCCTGCCAGTCAATTCTTTGAATCTCTTAGCAATGTTTTGCCACTCTTCCTTGTTAAAATACGTTGTTGGCCTGTTCCCTAGTTCTATTTCTTTAATACACAGATCGCAAAAAATATTTGTTACTTTTTTATCACACATTGCGAACGGGCCCCTTTCAACCGCTTTAGACATGATGCAACTATAGGCAACAANCTCACTTTCCTCTGTTCCCGCTAGTAGGACTAATGCCGATGCCATTGGAGCATCCCGATTTGATTGCATGAAGGTGGCCCTTTGGACTAACACATCTTTTGTCGCCTACATCTCTCGCATCCTTAACGAGTAACAACACAAAGCGTTTCCATCCTTTTTAAAAGAGTACATATTCTTGAAGCCATCTTGCGGAGTTTTGTTGTCGAATTGCCAAGGTCTCCCAAATAGAATATGTCATGCGTCCATTCGAACCACATTAGACCACACTTGTTTCTACAACTGTTCCTCAATTGAAAATTTGATCAAGCATTGTTGATCCACGCATATCTCATTTCCCTATTTCAACCAGGTGAGAGTATAGGATTGGGGATGCTTCTGCATGGCCAATCCCAATTTCTTCACCATTAGCATGAACACACCACATTTTTGCAACTTCTACTGTTAATGATCAAACTGCAAAATTTGCATTTGCCGTACACTTGGTGTGAAAGATACTGCGTCAACCATGATTGATCTCTCTCTGGCTCTGACTGTAGAACTTTTCGTATGACTAACAACTCTTCCTCTTTATACTTGAGCTGAAGTTTTTTCTCGGGACTATTCCCGAACACCTTGTCCTCCACCTCGTCGATGTTCTGATTTATGAATGTGAACTTGATTCGTGGGATTGTTGAAGGCTACGTGTCTGTAGTTGTGACACCTGAAACACCTTCTGACAGGTACTGTACTGGAAGTGTTTTTTTTTGGCTTCTTTTTACTTTGATTTGACTTGTCACTCCCTTGTCCTATTTTGCTAACACCTCCAGGGGTACTTTTGTTGGTCACAGTAGTTGTAGGTGACTACCTAGCTGAGGGCTGCGGCTTGAATGAAGATCATTATCTGCTCTGTTTTTGCTGCATTTCCATCTTCAAGACTAAATTTTTAACATCCGTAGCTAGGGTTGTTAACGATCCGATTTCGAGCCGAGCTGGGGTTGGCTCAAAATCAGCTAAAAAATAATTCGATCCAAAATTTTGGCCTATAGCTTGTCTTGTTTATTTCGACCAGATTTCAATCTAAGCAAAAAAACTCGAATCAATTTTCGAATGATTAATGACCTTTGAGCTATATTTGCTAAATTCATAGCCCTAACGTCATCAGAGCTGTTAACGATCTGATTTTGTGTCGAGTTGGGATTGGCTCGAAAGAAATTCGATAAAAAAATTGGCTTATGACTTGGCTTGTTTATTTTGATCCGATCTCGACTCGAGCCAAATTTGAATCAATTTTCGAGCGATTAACGATCTTCGAGCTAAATTCACAGCCCTACTCCCAACGACCAGTATTGTTGTAATTACACAACATTGATAATATCGGGCTTAAGACTCTTTAGGTATCGGGCTATAGTGTTCTAATGGCTCGACCAGTTCACACTTCATATGCAATTGGTTGAATTGTGCTGTGAACTTCTTTGTTGAAAGGTCTCTCCACTGCAGGTGGTGAAGCCTCGTAAATATGTTTTGACAGTAATGAGGTGGCAGGTATTTCCCCTGTATTGCTTTCTTCATCTTTTCCTACTTGGTGGTAATCTTATCACTGCTTTATTTTTTCCTATCTCTANACCTCATAAATATGTCCTAGCAGTAATGAGGTGGCAGATATTTCCCCTGTATTGCTTTCTTCATATTTTCCTACTTGGTGGTAATCTTATCACTGCTTTATTTTTTCCTATCTCTATAAATTTTCACACCATAAAGANCTTGCAACTTCCACTGTTAACGATCAGATTGCAAAATTTGCATTTACCGTACACTTGGTGTGAAAGATACTGCGTCAATTATGATTGACCTCGCTCTGACTCTGACTGTAGAACTTTTCGTATGACTAACAACTCTTCCTCTTTATACTTGAACTGAAGTTTTTTCTCGGGACTATTCCCGAACACCTTGTCCTCCACCTCGACGATGTTCTGATTTATGAATGTGAACTCGATTCGTGGGATTGTTGAAGGCTACGTGTCTGTAGTTGTGACACCTGAAACACCTTCTGACTGGTACTGTACTGGAAGTGTTTTTTTTTTTGGCTTCTTTTTACTTTGATTTGTCTTGTCAGTCACTTGTCCTATTTTGCTAACACCTCCAGGGGTACTTTTGTTGGTCACAGTAGTTGTAGGTGACTACCTAGCTGAGGGATGCTGCTTGAATGAAGATTATTATCTGCTCTGTTTTTGCTGCATTTCCATCTTCAAGACTAAATTTTTAACATCCGTAGGGTTGTTAACGATCCGATTTCGAGTCGAGCTGGGGTTGGCTCAAAATCAGCTAAAAAATAATTCGATCCAAAATTTTGGCTTATAGCTTGTCTCGTTTATTTCGACCAGATTTCAATCTAAGCAAAAAAAATCGAATCAATTTTCGAATGATTAATGACCTTTGAACTATATTTGCAAAATTTATCGCCCTAACGTCATCAGAGCTGTTAACGATCTGATTTTGTGTCGAGTTGGGATTGGCTCGAAAGAAATTCGATAAAAAAAATTGGCTTATGACTTGGTTTGTTTATTTTGATCCGATCTCGACTCGAGCCAAATTGGAATCAATTTTCGAGCGATTAACGATCTTCGAGCTAAATTCACAGCCCTACTCCCAACGACCAGTATTGTTGNCCCGTGTCCTCCATGTGCAAGATGCTCTCTTGGCTCTTCTGAAATTGTTTTTTGAAGTCGCGTTGTCGATATTTCTCATCACTAATGTTTTTCCTATGGAACGGATTCAAATCGTTGTCCCTATCTCTCCTTCGACTCCAGATAACGATCGAGGGTAATCTCTTCCCGAGTTCCATCATCAATTTTCACATGCCTCTGTTGATGCTGATGGACCTCCCCATGAACTCTTCTTGGGTAGGTTTCAACATGTATCTCTGTGGTGGCATGATTAGGGTTTTGACTTGGAAGGTGTGTTTGAGGGTATAAAAGAGCAATATTTTGTGGAAGGGGTAAGGCAGATGCTAGGAAATCTAAGGATAGCACTAAGGTTATACTAACTTTGACACCAAATGATATGAGAGTAACCCAAAAATAAGCAAATATGATTATTATTTTTGGATATAAAAAGAAACACAATAAGGGTTCATAAAACAGGAAATAAATTGAGAACTACAAACAGACTATAGGGCGAGGGCGAATGTGATGAACTCGGCTGGACAACACTTGTGGGTAGGGTTAGAGAGGCTATGTCAACAACAAGTGTGGGGTAGGATGGATGCGACAACTAGGAAGGTAGCTCGAAGGCAGTATGTTAGCAAGTGGGGGTGTGATAGTAGTTGGCAGGAGCTGGTGGGCGAGCAGGAAGGGTTCACGACAATAAGTGCAGGTGCAGGGACTTGAGGGGACGACAGGCTTGGAGCGGCTTGGCAGGACGTTAGGGTAGAACATATGACAAGCAAGGAAGGTGCATGTGGTGTTTGAGGTGACACAATAAGAAGGGTGCGAGAATACGACTAAAATTGAGCATGGGAGGGGGTTGTGTGAAGGATTAGGGAGAGGTAGTCACCACCTCAGAGCAAGATATAGCTGGAGCATCATCTGTCCTTGGATACAACCCTAACAAGGGATGAGGCACTGGTGGCAGAACTTTGAAATCAGGAAACACAAAACTGAACCCTAAAACACTAAATCAACACCTATATGGAGCAAAATGAATANTAGGAAATAAAATGAGAACTACAAACAGACTATAGGGCGAGGGCGAATGTGATGAACTCGGCTGTACAACAGTTGTGGGTAGGGTTAGAGAGGCTATGTCAGCAGCAAGTGTGGGGTAGGTTGGATGCGACAACTAGGAAGGTAGCTCGAAGGTAGTATGTTAGCAAGTGGGGGTGTGATAGTAGTTGGCAGGAGCTGGTGGGCGAGCATGAAGGGTTCACGACAATAAGTGCAGGTGCAGGGACTTGAGGGGACGACAGGCTTGGAGCGGCTTGGCAGGACGTTAGGGTAGGACATATGACAAGCAAGGAAGGTGCATGTGGTGTTTGAGGTGACACAATAAGAAGGGTGTGAGAATACAACGACTAAAATTGAGCATGGGAGGGGGTTGTGTGAAGGATTAGGGAGAGGGAATCACCACCTCATAGCAAGATATAGCCGGAGCATCATCTGTCCTTGGATACAACCCTAACAAGGGATGAGGCACTGGTGGCAGGACTTTGAAATCAGGAAACACAAAACTGAACCCTAAAACACTAAATCAACACCTATATAGAGCAAAATGAATAATATAAGGATGGGGGGAAAGGGGGTGGTAGTTCTAGCCCCTTGAAATGTCGAGCGGTCCAATAGGAGGCTAGGTCGAGCCCCTGATGATCCGGTTGGCCAGTTTAGCAAGCCAACCCCTATTACAGGCGATTATTAAACTTAAATTCTTATAGTAAACCAAATTATATAACATATGGAAGGTGAATGCCTGGACAATTTTTAATGGCATAAGATTTAAAGCCCAAAACCTTTTAAATTAAGTAATTTTTATTTATTTTGGTATTATTTTTTTATCATTAATAAAAAAAAAATTGCTCTCTATTTTTTATGCTTATANCAATTAAGTAATTTTTATTTATTTTGGTATTATTTTTTTATCATTAATAAAAAAAAATTGCTCTCTATTTTTTATGCTTATACCCAATTGTAAAAATTTAAGTACGACGTTGAACATCCTCCTTATGACGAAGTTTTCGATTCATTTCTCCTTGATACTGGGGTTAACTCAATCCACAATGACAGAAGCAAATATTATTAAGCAAACAATTAGATTTACAATGAAAACTAACAATCAATGAAAACAAGGCTATGACCTAAGAAGAATATTTGTGGATGTCAACGGTGAGGTGTGTGCGGTCGGTGGCTATAAGCGGAGTGAACAATAGGTGCGGGCGGTTGTGAGAATATGCAGGGAAGCAGGAGCTGCGACGTTGGAGGGGCAACAAGTGCGAGTGGCTACTGGAAGGTATTCATGGTGGAGCTACAGGTGCTCACGGTTGCTAGAGGGTGTTGGAGGTGACTAGCGGCCTGTTGGAGGGTCCAAGAATGGTCAGAGACGTGCTGGGAAGTGCAGGAAGAAGTCGTTGGCAATTGGGAGATGCTGGAGGTGGTTGGCGACAACAGAACTAGTGTTGGAAGTGGCTAGCGGGCTGCTGAATGGGAGCCTAAGGGAGCAGCAGTGTTGGTAGTTGCCTGGAAGGGGTTGAAGATGGCTGGGGACCTGCTGTAAGAAGTATAGCAGCTGGAGGCTGAGGTGCGAATGTAGCCGAAGTGGTGGCCACTTGTGAATGGGGGCTAGCTGCAGCTAATCATGTTAGAGGTAATCGGTGGCAATACGAAGTCGAAGGAACAGTGGAGATCGTCACAACCTCGGACGATTTACAGTCAGAGCACATTCTCTTCATCAGATACGACCTTCAGAAGTGGAAAATGCACGGAATTCCGAACTCAAAAACAATAAAAAAGTNAAAATTTAAGTACGACGTTGAACATCCTCCTTACGACGAAGTTTTCGATTCATTTCTCCCTGATACTGGGGTTAACTCAATCCACAATGACGGAAGCAAATATTATTAAGCAAACAATTAGATTTACAATGAAGACTAACAATCAATGAAAACAAGGCTATGACCTAAGAAGAATATTTGTGGATGTCAACGGTGAGGTGTGTGCGGTCGGTGGCTATAAGCGGAGGGAACAATAGGTGCGGGTGGTTGTGAGAATATGCAGGGAAGCACGAGCTGCGACGTTGGAGGGGCAACAAGTGCGAGTGGCTACTGGAAGGTATTCATGGTGGAGCTACAGGTGCTGACGGCTGATAGAGGGTGTTGGAGGTGACTAGCGGCCTGTTGGAGGGTCCAAGAAAGGCAGAGACGTGCTGGGAAGTGCAGGAAGAAGTCGGTAGCAATTGGGAGATGCTGGAGGTGGTTGCCGACAGCAGAACTAGTGTTGGAAGTGGCTAGCGGGCTGCTGAATGGGAGCCTAAGGGAGCAGCAGTGTTGGTAGTTGCCTGGAAGGGGCTGAAGATGGCTGGGGACCTGCTGTAAGAAGTATAGCAGCTGGAGGCTGAGGTGCGGATGTAGCCAAAGTGGTGGCCACTTGTGAATGGTGGCTAGCTGCAGGTAATCATGTTGGAGGTAACCGGTGGCAGTACGAAGTCGAAGGAACAGTGGAGATCGTCACAACCTCGGACGATTTACAGTCAGAGCACCTTCTCTTCATCAGATACGACCTTCAGAAGTGGAAAATGCACGGAATTCCGAACTCAAAAACAATAAAAAAGTNAAGAAATATAGAAGGATGGGAAATAGAATAAGTTGGAATCATTGAAGGAAGGGGGAAGGGGGGTGGTCAGTCCCAATCCATAGCTTGGGCGACCGTTCTAGCCTCCCTGTTGTACTGTTCAGTTCAACCACCCATGGAGCCTCATGTGCGAGAGTCCTGTGTCAGTCTTTCGGGGTTGGGGGAGCTTCGACTTCATCTGTCAAAACATTTGGATCCTCATAGCATGGAGTTAGGCCTGTGACATTGAACGTGGCAGAAACACTATAATCTCCTGGTAGGTCGATTTGATAGGCTTTGCTATTCAGCTTCTGAAATATCTTGAAAGGCCCATCTGCTTTAGGCTTGAGTTTCCTGAATGCTGCTACTGGAAATCTCTTCTTCTTTAGTGGAATCCACACTAGGTCTCCTACCTGAAATGTCGCTATCTTCTTGGTTTTATTTGCACGTGCCTGATATTTACGGTTCTGCTTAGTGATCTCTTTTCCGACCTCTTTGAAGAGCTTCTGAATCTCGTGAACCCGTTCCTTAAAATAATCTGTGATATCGACAAAAGTGGTACTAACTCAAGAGGTGTGGGCTTATTGCGCCTGTATACAATCTCAAATCGAGTTTGGCCCGTAGTCTGACTCACGGATCGATTGTGTGCAAACTAGGCTTGAGATGGAATTTGATCCCATTGTTTAATGGTTTTTGTCACGAAGCATCTCAGANTAGAGCTTCTGAATCTCGTGAACCTGTTCCTTAAAATAATCTGTGATATCGACAGGAGTGGCACCAACTCAAGAGGTGTGGGTTTATTGCGCCTGTACACAATCTCAAATCGAGTTTGACCCGTAGTCTGACTCACGGATCGGTTGTGTGCAAACTAGGCTTGAGATGGAATTTGATCCCATTGTTTAATGGTTTTTGTCACGAAGCATCTCAGAAGATTCTCAAGGCTCTTGTTTACTACCTCCATTTGGTCGTCGGTTTGAAGGTGCGTTGCTGAGCCGAATTAAAATTTAATGTCTAATTTTTCCTACAGAGTCCTCCGCAAGTGACTCAGAGACTTGACATTCCTGCATGATGTGATAGGCTTGGGTATCCTATTTCTAAAATAAAATTCAGCGATATGCGAGACATGGTATGAAATGTGCCATCTTTGAGAATTGATCCAAGATGANTGTTGCTGAGCCAAATTAAAATTTAATGTTTAATTTTTCCTACAGAGTCCTCCACAAGTGACTCAGAGACTTGACATTCCTGCATGATGTGATAGGCTTGGGTATCCTATCTCTAAAATAAAATTCAGCGATATGCGAGACATGGTATGAAATGTGCCATCTTTGAGAATTGATCCAAGATGACCATGATTGAATTCTTATTCCACTGTGTCCTTGGAAGGCTCACCGCGAAGTTCATGCTAACATCCACAAATGGTATCTCTGATATTGGTAAGGGGATGTACAACCTGGCATTCTGCCCCTAGCTTTTGCCACTGGGGGCAAAAGAAGTGCTCTCTCACCACTGCAAGATTTTTATCCCTGCCAAAATGTCCGGTTAGTCCTCCATTGTGGCTCTTTTGAATAATTGCCTCTTTCAATTAGCATCTAGGAATACACAACTTAGTCGGATAGAACAAGTACCCATCGACTCTGTAGTACTGCTTAGCATGCTTCTTCTGANATGTCCTTGGAAGTCGCACCGCGAAGTTCATGCTAACATCCACAAATGGTATCTCTGATATTGGTAAGGGGATGTAAACCTGGCATTCTGGCCCCTAGCTTTTGCCACCGGGGCCAAAAGAAGTGCTCTCTCACCACTGCAAGATTTTTATCCCTGCCAAAATGTCCAGTTAGTCTTCCATTGTGGCTCTTTTGAATAATTGCCTCTTTCAATTAGCATCTGGGAATACACAACTTAGTCGGATAGAACAAGTACCCATCGACTCTGTAGTACTGCTTAGCATGCTTCTTCTGACATTGCTCCTAGATCTCCTCAAAGTCTCTGTCTATTTCGTATAAGCTATTTACAATATCGAAGCTCACAAATTGAGTTTGCATCGACGTGATCAACAGGTGATGACGACTCAGTGCATCTATTACTCTGTTTTGGCTCCTGGCCTTATGCTTAAGCACGAACTAGAATGATGCTAAGAATTCCACCCAAGTGGCGAACTAGTCTTCGTGATCCATGAACAAGGTGAACTCGCTTGTCATCAAGTAATGGTTTCAGTGCTCAAGGGCTCGAACAATGACATAAAACTCGTTGTCATTGGTCGAGTTTTTCCTCCGGGGGTCATTCAACTTTTAACTAAAAAAAAGCAATGGGGTGGCTTGCTTGACTCAGTACTTCTCCTAAGCCCACGCCAGATGCATCACACTTTACCTCAGACAACTAGTTGAAATTTGATAGTGTTAGAACTGATGCTTGAGTCACATTCTCCTTCAATGTGTTGATGCTTGACTCAGTACTTCTCCTAAGCCCACGCCAGATGCATCACACTTTACCTCAGACAACTAGTTGAAATTTGATAGTGTTAGAACTGATGCTTGAGTCACATTCTCCTTCAATGTGTTGAAGTTGGTCTGAGCTGTAGCTATCCAAGTGAACTCCTTTTCTTTTAAAAGCTTTGTTAGAGGCTGTGAGAGTGCTGAAGTTTCTGATGAATATTCTGTATGATTCTAGCCCCAGAAACTGCCTCAGCTCGGTAAACGACTGCGGTGCGGTCCAGCTGACAGTGACATGAATCTTTGTAGGATTCATCTGAATGTCTGCACTATACACAATATAACCCATAATGCAAAGCTGGTTTGTTATGAAGTGACACTTCTTTGGATTGGCATGGAGTTGCTTTGCTCGCAATACCTTGAATACCATCCACAGATGTTGTAAGTGTTTCTCCTTTCGAAGTACACCACCACAAATTTTTCAATGTGATTTTTGAATACCCGATTCATCAACCTCATAAAAGTGTTGAGTGCATTTGACAAACCGAAGGGCATAAATGTCCACTTGTATAGACCATCTCATGTCTTAAAAGTGGTCTTCCACTTGTCTCCCTGTTTCATCTGTATCTGATGTTACCCGCTGTGTAATTCTTTCTTGTAGAAAAGGGTGGCTCCATGTAACGAGTCCAAGAGACCATCCGGGCGTGATATGAGAAACCAGTACTTGATGGTAATTTTGTTGATGTCCCTTCTGTCAATGCACATCCGCCATAACTCTTCCTTCTTGAGTACCATCAAGAAAGGAACAACACACGAATTGGTTAGCCCCCTTACAATGAGATCTCACGCCTGTCGCTGTAACTCCTCGTACTCTGTAGGTCACTT
This sequence comes from Phalaenopsis hybrid cultivar, assembly GCA_002079205.1. Classification (NCBI taxonomy): domain Eukaryota; kingdom Viridiplantae; phylum Streptophyta; class Magnoliopsida; order Asparagales; family Orchidaceae; genus Phalaenopsis; species Phalaenopsis hybrid cultivar. The sequence continues at coordinate 177,598 of JXCR01036397.1, forward strand.
TCTGTAGGCTCGTCAATTTGACAACACTAATCCTTGTATGAGATCTATGACGTGTTGAATGTCTCTAAGCAGTAGTAATCCCGCTCAAAGGTTGTCGGTCATCACATCCTAGAAATCTTGTAGCAGTGGCTGTAGTAGCGCTAGTATCTCACTCTCCTCTTTAGCTTCTTCTAGGAGGACTAATGCCAGCGCCGCTGGAGCATCTCGAATTGAATGCAGGAAGGTGGCCCATGGAACTAACATATAATAATACAACACGTTTTTCATTATTCTTAAATGAATAAATGTTTTTGAAGTTTACGTGATGAGTCTTGCGGTTGAACTGCCAATGCCTACCCAACATACTGTGGCATGCATCCATTGGAACCACATCACATATACTTACTCTTGTAGCAGACTCCCAATGGAGAATTCTACTAGGCACAGATCCACGTATATCTCGTTTCCTTTCTTCAATCAGGTTAGGGAATAGGACTGAGGATGTTTATGTGCCGTCAATCTTAATTTCTTCACCATCAGTGTGGACACCAGAGTTTCACAACTCCCACTGTCGGTGATTAAATTGTAAACCTTGTCCTTTACTTTGCACTTAGTGCAAATGATGTTGTCTCAATCAGAATTGATCTCGTTGCGACTCTGACTTGCAAAACCCTCCGTACAACTAGCAATTCTCCCGGGTCCCTCCCACCCCTCCACCCCCCTCAAGAGCTGAAGCTCCTTCTCTAAGCTATCCTCTGATTCCTTGTCCACCCCATTGATGGCACCCTGATCTGTGAATGTGATTACTCGGCTCTTGAGATAGTTGGAGGCTATGTGATCTTAGCCTTCCTGGTTGATATTGTATTAGAAGTGCAACTTTTCTCCTGTTTCTTCCCACTCTGATCCTACCTGTTATTTCTCAGTTCGCTGTAGCTATAGCCTCCACTGATCGAAATGCGTTGTGAATTCCTCCACTGAAAGATCTCATTGCTGCAAGTGATGAAGCCTCATAAACATGGATTGGTGACAATGAGGTGGTAGATATTTATTTTGTAGTTCTTTCCTCATCTTCTCCCACTTGGAAATTGTATGCCAACCTCTTCTTTTCCTCTATCTTTGCAAGTCCTCTCACCGCAGGGAGATGCACTTTTTCAACTTGATGGTAGTCAATTCTACCCCTTTAATCTCTGGCGTGCATTATATTCGAAGATTCACTCCTTCAATTGTAGCCGGTCTACATAGTCATCCAGATCCATGTTTGCCTCAAATTCTGCCAGATCCACTTTGATGTCAAAGCTTCCGTGTCTCCTATATGCGGGCTCTTGTCTCGACCTTTTATGATATTGAATTTTGAAGCTAAATAGTCGGTATTCTTTGTAGATGATTTCTTCTCTGTAGAACATATTAAAATCTTCATCTGTCTCCTCTTTGACTTAATGTCGCGGTCGAGGGTATTCTCTACTTGGTTCCCATTACCCATCTTTGCTATAATCTTTGTTGCAGACGGTGGATCTTCCGTTGTATTTCTTCTCAGGTGGGGTCCGGTAGGTATCTTCTCGGGAGCATGGTTGAAGGTTTGGGTTCTATGGAGGAAGAAAAAACGAAAAAAAGAAAAAGAAAAAGAAAAGAACAAAAAAGAAAGAAAGGGAAACGAAAAAAAGAAAAAGAAAACGACGGACTCTAAGGAACCTTAGGATAACATCAGGGTTAGTCTAGCTCTGATACCAAATGATAGCGGAGTTAGCTGATCCCACAACGCTGGAGACAAATATTATTGAACACACAATTAGTGGTACAATCAAAACTGTAACAATCAATGAAAACATGACTAGCAAGATCCGACTATGACCTAAGAAGAATATCTGAGGATATCGGCTGTGAGGTGGGTGCGACTCGTGGTTGTAAGCGGATGGAGCAGCACGTGTGAGTGGCTGTTAGAAGGAGCAGGGCAGCTGGGGCTGCGACTTTGGAGGGGCATTAAGTGCGGGTGGCTGCCGGAAGGTGCCCAGATTGAAGTTGTAGGTGCTCGTGAGCTGCTGGTGGGTGCTGGAGGTGACTCGAAGCGTGCTGGAGAGTGCAGGAAAGGTCGCGGCTTGCTGGGAAGTGCATGAAGGAGCCGGCGACAACTGGGAGGCGCTGGAGGTGGATGGCGGCAGCAGAATTGGCACTGGAAGTGGCTGGCGAGCTGCCGGAAGGGGCCCGGAGGAAGCAGCAATGGTGGCAGCTGCCCAGAAGGNGTTACTCTGTTCTGGCTCCTGGCCTTATGCTTGAGCACGAACTAGAATAATGCTAAGAATTCCGCCCAAGTGGCGTAATAGCCCTTCAGTTTGCTTTGATTGTTTGAAAATTTCAAGTCTTCGTGATCCATGAACAATGTGAACTCGCTTGTCATCAAGTAATGGTTTTAGTGCTCAAGGGCTCCAACAATGACATAAAACTCATTGTCATAGGTCGAGTTTTTTCTCTGGGGGTCATTCAACTTTTAACTAAAAAAAAGCAATGGGGTGGCTTGTTTGACTCAGTACTTCTCCTAAGCCCATGCCAGATGCATCACACTTTACCTCAAACAACTAGTTGAAATTTGATAGTGTTAGAACTGATGCTTGAGTCACATTCTCCTTCAATGTGTTGAAGTTGGTCTGAGCTGTAGCTATCCAAGTGAACTCCTTTTCTTTTAAAATCTTTGTTAGAGTCTGTGAGAGTGCTGAAGTTGCTGATGAATTTTCTGTCTGAGTCTAGCCCCAGAAACTGCCTCAGCTCGGTGAACGACTGCGGTGCGGTCCAGCTGACAGTGACATGAATCTTTGTAGGATTCATCTGAATGTCTGCACTATACACAATATAACCCATAATGCAAAGCTGGTTTGTCATGAAGTGACACTTCTTTGGATTGGCATGGAGTTGCTTTGCTCGCAATACCTTGAATACCACCCACAAATGTTGTAAGTGTTTCTCCTTTCGAAGTACACCACCACAAATTTTTCAATGTGATTTTTGAATACCCGATTCATCAACCTCATAAAAGTGTTGAGTGCATTTGACAAACCGAAGGGCATAAATGTCCACTTGTATAGACCATCTCATGTCTTAAAAGTGGTCTTCCACTTGTCTCCCTGTTTCATCTGTATCTGATGTTACCCGCTATGTAATTCTTTCTTGTAGAAAGGGTGGCTCCATGTAACGAGTCCAAGAGACCTTCCGGGCTTGATATGAGAAACCAGTACTTGATGATAATTTTGTTGATGTCCCTTCTATCAATGCACATCCGCCATAACTCTTCCTTCTTGAGTACCATCAAGAAAGGAACAACACACGAATTGGTTAGCCCCCTTACAATGAGATCTCACGCCTGTCGCTGTAACTCCTCGTACTCTGTAGGTCACTTTCTGTAGGCTCGTCAATTTGACAACACTAATCCTTGTATGAGATCTATGACGTGTTGAATGTCTCTAAGCAGTAGTAATCCCGCTCAAAGGTTGTCGGTCATCACATCCTAGAAATCTTGTAGCAGTGGCTGTAGTAGCGCTAGTATCTCACTCTCCTCTTTAGCTTCTTCTAGGAGGACTAATGCCAGCGCCGCTGGAGCATCTCGAATTGAATGCAGGAAGGTGGCCCATGGAACTAACATATAATAATACAACACGTTTTTTATTATTCTTAAATGAATAAATGTTTTTGAAGTTTACGTGATGAGTCTTGCGGTTGAACTACCAATGCCTCCCCAACATACTGTGGCATGCATCCATTGGAACCACATCACATATAATTACTCTTGTAGCAGACTCCCAATCGAGAATTCTACTAGGCATAGATCCACGTATATCTCGTTTCCTTTCTTCAATCAGGTTAGGGAATAGGACTGAGGATGTTTATGTGCCGTCAATTTTAATTTCTTCACCATCAGTGAGGACACCAGAGTTTCAGAACTCCCACTGTCAGTGATTAAATTGTAAACCTTGCCCTTTACTTTGCACTTAGTGCAAATGATGTTGTCTCAATCAGAATTGATCTCGTTGCGGCTCTGACTTGCAAAACCCTCCGTACAACTAGCAATTCTCCCAGGTCCCTCCCACCCCCCACCCCCCTCAAGAGCTGAAGCTCCTCCTCCAAGCTATCCTCTGATTCCTTGTCCACCCCATTGATGGCACCCTGATCTGTGAATGTGATTACTCGGCTCGTGAGATAGTTGGAGGCTATGTGATCTTAGTCTTCCTGGTTGGTATTGTATTAGAAGTGCAACTTTTCTCCTGTTTCTTCCCACTCTGATCCTGCCTGTTATTTCTCAGTTCGCTGTAGCTATAGCCTCCACTGATCAAAATGCGTTGTGAATTCCTCCATTGAAAGATCTCTTTGCTGCAAGTGATGAAGCCTCATAAACATGGCTTGGTGATAATGAGGAGGTAGATATTTATTTTGTAGTTCTTTCCTCATCTTCTCCCACTTGGAAATTGTATGACAACCTCTTCTTTTCCTCTATCTTTGCAAGTCCTCTCACCGTAGGGAGATGCTCTTTTTCAACTTGATGGTAGTCGATTTTACCCCTTTAATCTCTGGCGTGCGTTATATTCTAAGATTCGCTCCTTCGATTGTAGCCGGTCTACATAGTCATCCAGATCCATGTTTGCCTCAAAGTCTGCCAGATCCACTTTGATGTCAAAGCCTCCGTGTCTCCTATATGCGGGCTCTTGTCTCAACCTCTTATGATATTGAATTTTGAAGCTAAATAGTTGGTATTCTTTGTAGATGATTTCTTCTCTGTAGAACATATTAAAATCTTCATCCGTCTCCTCTTTGACTTAATGTCGCGGTCGAGGGTATTCTCTACTTGGTTCCCATTACCCATCTTTGCTATAATCTTTGTTGCAAACGGTGGATCTTCCGTTATATTTCTTCTCAGGTGGGGTCCGGTAGGTGTCTTCTCGGGAGCATGGTTGAAGGTTTGGATTCTATGGAGGAAGAAAAAACGAAAAAAAGAAAAAGAAAAAGAAAAGAACAAAAAAGAAAGAAAGGGAAACGAAAAAAAAGAAAAAGAAAACGATGGACTCTAGGGAATCTTAGGATAACATCAGGGTTAGTCTAGCTCTGATACCAAATGATAGCGAAGTTAGCTGATCCCACGACGCTGGAGACAAATATTATTGAACACACGACTAGTGGTACAATCAAAACTATAACAATCAATGAAAACAAGACTAGCAAGATCCGACTATGACCTAAGAAGAATAGCCGAGGATATCGGCTGTGAGGTGGGTGCGACCCGTGGTTGTAAGCGGATGGAGCAGCACGTGTGAGTGGCTGTTAGAAGGAGCAGGGCAGCTGTGGCTGCGACTTTGGAGGGGCATTAAGTGCGGGTGGCTGCCGGAAGGTGCCCAGATTGAAGTTGTAGGTGCTCGTGAGCTGCTGGTGGGTGCTGGAGGTGACTCGAGGCGTGCTGGAGAGTGCAGGAAAGGTCGCGGCTTGCTGGGAAGTACATGAAGGAGCCGGCGACAACTGGGAGGCGCTGGAGGTGGTTGGTTGCAGCAGAATTGGCGCTGGAAGTGGCTGGCGAGCTGCCGGAAGGGGCCCG
>JXCR01036397.1:183209-202688 GCA_002079205.1 Phalaenopsis hybrid cultivar
GGAGTCAGAAAAGGAAGGGGGAAGGGGAGGGCGGAGTCCCGCTCCATAGCTTGGGCGGCAGACTCCCTGCTGAGCCGTTCACTTCAGTTACCCATGGAGCCCCGTGTCTGCGAGCCCTGTGTCACTTCCTGGTACAATTTTTTCAACCCCTTTTTAGTTCAGGAATTTGTAGAATCATTTTGAGTCCTTGTTTAAGACTTCTTCAATTCATTAAGAACCAGCTACTTTCCATCGATCTGAATTACTTACTACTTTGAGGTCACATCCATCACTAATGCCTTTTTTTGTTTCTGAAAAACATTCTACTTGAAGCGATTTGAGCAAACAATTCTTCTGAATTTACATATCTCACACCTAAACTTTCTTATTTACAGACAGCACTTTGGTTCATTTTTTTTACCCTGTTCTAATCAGATCTCTTGTGTCATCTATAACTTAATCGTACAGCACACCCTTTGAACTGCACGACGACACTTATGTGTTGAAGGCAATGAGATTCTGCGAACGAGAACAGCAGGATGGCGGCGGCGGCAGCATACACGAACCCACCTTGAACGGCGGCGAGTGCTCGAGCAACCAGGGCGTCCATCAAACTCAGCAGCCACCTCTGCTCCAATGGCCGAGCCCGAGGAGTAAATTGCCTGCTTCGCCGCCCATTCCCGGAATTTTAAAAGCTCGAGTGAAACATGAACACCATAATCAGTAGTTTCCTGCCCTTCTTGTCATCTGTATCTCAATTATTTTTTCCTCCTGTATAGCCAGGCAGCAGCAGCAGCAGCAGAGCTAGGTGTAATGGATAGTTGCTGTTTCCTTGTAGAACTTCTATTATTGGTTCTAAACTCTTTACCGAGCATCAGTTTCTGGATAGTTGCTTTGATGTAATTGTTTGTATCATCTTTTTTCCTCTTTTTTATTCTACAAGTTGGCTCTACTTTGTGATAACATTTTAAGGTGATGGATTTCTAATTGTCTGCTGACCAATTTGATGATGTCAGGAACATGGGATTGAAGCTCTCCTTATTTAAATGTTCTTCTTCATTTCTTGAGGGAGCCACTTCTCTTCATAATTACTACATTATAATCCTCATATTACAATATTACCCTCCAGTAAGTCAACTATATACGAGCTAGCTATGAGGTTAAAATAAAAATAAGTAAAATTTATTCAAATGTAAAATTTTGGATGCATGTGCAATTACTTTTAATAGGGAAGCTTACATGCCTAACACATAATTCTTATGCATTTGATATATCTCGTGCCTAAACTTTCATATTTATATGTATAACCCTTTGGTGTGATATTAAAGATTTGATGGCTATATGTGTAAAAATGAAATTTTAGGTGTGAGATATCTAAATATATCAAAAATATGTGCTATGTAATATTAAAGTTTTATCGTGTGAATTGCATAAAAAGAAAATTATGATGCTTTGGTTAACTTAAATGTAAGTGCTTAAAGTCATGTTTTAGTAGAATATTTATTATAAGGTTGACATAAAAGTCATCTTACAATTTTGCTTAGTTCGTATATTCATTTATCCATTTAAACCAAATTATTAGNTAATTTGGCTCTACTTTGTGATAACATTTTGAGTTGATGGATTTCTAATTGTCTGCTGACCAATTTGATGATGTCAGGAATATGGGATTGAAGTTCTCCTTATTTAAATGTTCCTCTATATAAACAAAAATATTCTCTCCTCTTCATAATTACTACATTATAATCCTCATATTACAATATTACCCTCCAATAAGTCAACTATATACGAGTTAGCTATGAGGTCAAAATAAAAATAAGTAAAATTTTGGATGCATGTGCAATTACTTTTAATAGGGAAGTCTACATGCCTAACACATAATTCTTATGCATTTGATGTATCTCGTACCTAAACTTTCATATTTATATGTATAACCCTTTGGTGTGATATTAAAGATTTGATGGCTACATGTGTAATAATGAAATTTTAGGTGTGAGATATCTAAATATATCAAAAATGTGTGCTATGCAATTTTAAAGTTTTATCGTGTGAATTGCATAAAAAGAAAAATAGATGCTTAAGTTAAATGTAAGTGCTAAAAGTAATATTTTAGTAGAATATTTATTATAAAGTTGACCTAAAGTCATGTTACAATTTTGCTTAGTTCGTACATTCATTTATCCATGTAAACCAAATTATTAGGCTTTGTTGATTTTTGGCATATAATGGCCTCCTTGGTGGACAATAATTTAATCGATACTTTCGTATTTATTGCGATATCTACAATCAATGTGTTGAACAAAAAAAATAATTACATCAGGACTCCGAATACATTTGGAGTCCAATGGTGGGGCGTCACGTGTCAAATGATTCTATCGTTTTTAATATTGGTCAATCTTAGTGTATTGTGGTGAGACCCACTTGACACGTGGAGTCCTACCATTGAGCTCTGAATGCAAAGTGCGTTAGGAGTCTTGATGTAATATTGTCTGATATTGAACATGATTTTGTAAAAAAATAAATAAAATTAATTGTAACCTTTTATTTTATTTTATTTTTTACATTTTTTTTTGTTTAATTGTATAATTTGATCACAAATTTTGGATCATGTTATTCTCAAAACCTAACTTACTATTTGGTGGATTATAAGAACCAAAACATGAATTTCTAAGTTAAAAGACAGTATTTTTGGTGTGATATGAAAGTTTTGGTTGTTATTAATTTAAAAGATAAAATTTAAATGATAAATATGTAAATAGATGAAAAATGGGTGGTATGTATGGAAAAAGGCCTCTGCCAATTACCCGGCCCATATTCGTAGATGATCCACAAGCCTGTGTTTTAAATACAACAAAGAACACGAGGAAAATAAAACGCTTGCTCTCCNAAGGAAGCAGCAATGTTGAGGTGCAGGATGGGGCCGGAGTGGTGGCGACCAAGGGGGCTGGCAGTAGGTAACGACCCAGGAGGTAATCGGTGACAGCAGGAAGGCAAAGGAACAACGGAGATAGTTACCAACTCGGATGAGTCATAGCTGAAGCACTTTATTATCGTTGGTTACAGCCCTCAGAAAATGTAGACGCCTGAGGAGGCAGAATTCTGAACTTAGAAACAATAAAGAACTCCCCTAAAGCAAACAACACACTCACACACATAATGGGGATTAGTAGGTAGAATAGGTAAGGAGGAGAATAAGAATGAAATTAAAAAAAAAAAAAGACAATAGAATAGGTAGTAGTCAGAAAAGGACGGGGGAAGGGGGAATGGGAGGGCTGAGTCCCGCTTCATAGCTTGGGCGGCTGACTCCCTGCTGAGCCGTTCGCTTCAGTTACCCATGGAGCCCCGTGTCCGCGAACCCTGTGTCATTTTGAGTCCTTGTTTAAGACTTCTTCAATTCATTAACAACAAGCTACTTTCCATCGATCTGAATTACTTACTACGTTGAGATCACATCCATCACTAATGTCTTTTTTTGTTTCTGAAAAACATTACTTTTTTTGTTTCTGAAAAACATTCTACTTGAAGCCATTTGAGCAAACAATTCTTTTCTGTATTTACATATCTCACACCTAAACTTTCTTATTTACATACAGCACTTTGGTTCATTTTTTTTACCCTGTTCTAATCAGATATCTTGTGTCATCTATAACTTAATCATACAGCACACCCTTTGAACTGCACGACGACACTTATGTGCTGAAGGCAATGAGATTCTGCGAACGAGAACAGCAGGACGGCGGCGGCGGCGGCAACATACACGAACCCACCTTGAACGGCGGCGAGTGCTCGAGCAACCAGGGCGTACATCAAACTCAGCAGCCACCTCTGCTCCAATGGCCGAGCCCGAGGAGTAAATTGCCCGCTTCGCCGCCCATTCCCGGAATTTTAAAAGCTCGAGTGAAACATGAACACCATAATCAGTAGTTTCCTGCCCTTCTTGTCATCTGTATCTCAATTATTTTTTCCTCCTGTATAGCCAGGCAGCAGCAGCAGCAGCAGAGCTAGGTGTAATGGATAGTTGCTGTTTCCTTGTAGAACTTCTATTATTGGTTCTAAACTCTTTACCGAGCANAGCAGCTAGGTGTAATGGATAGTTGCTGTTTCCTTGTAGAACTTCTATTATTGGTTCTAAACTGTTACCGAGCATCTAGTTTCTGGATAGTTGCTTTGATGTAATTGTTTGTATCATCTTTTTCCCTCTTTTTTATTCTATAAGTTGGCTCTACTTTGTGATAACATTTTAAGGTGATGGATTTCTAATTGTCTGCTGACCAATTTGATGATGTCAGGAACATGGGATTGAAGCTCTCCTTATTTAAATGTTCTTCTTCATTTCTTGAGGGAGCCACTTCTCTTCATAATTACTACATTATAATCCTCATATTACAATATTACCCTCCAATAAGTCAACTATATACGAGTTAGCTATGAGGTTAAAATAAAAATAAGTAAAATTTATTCAAATGTAAAAGTTTGGTTGCATGTGCAATTACTTTTAATAGGGAAGTCTACATGCCTAACACATAATTCTTATGCATTTGATATATCTCATACCTAAACTTTCATATTTATATGTATAACACTTTGGTGTGATATTAAAGATTTGATGGCTACATGTGTAAAAATGAAATTTTAGGTGTGAGATATCTAAATATATCAAAAATATGTGCTATGTAATATTAAAGTTTTATCGTGTGAATTGCATAAAAAGGAAATTATGATGCTTTAGTTAACTTAAATGTAAGTGCTTAAAGTCATGTTTTAGTGGAATATTTATTATAATGTTGACATAAAAGTCATCTTACAATTTTGCTTAGTTCGTATATTCATTTATCCATTTAAACCAAATTATTAGGCTTTGTTGATTTTTGGCATATAATGGCCTCCTCGGTGGACAATAATTTAATCGATACTTTCATATTTATTGCGATCTTTAAAACCAATGTGCTGAACATAAAAGATGCTACATAAGGACTCCGGATATATTTGGAGTCTAATGGTGGGGCGTCACGTGTCAAATGAGCTTTACCGTTTTTAATATTGGTCAATCCTAGTGTATTGTTGTGAGACCTACTTGACACATGACGTCACACCTTTGGCTCCGAATGCAAATTACGTTAAGAGTCCTGATGTAATGTTTTCTCATGCTGAATATGGTGTTATAAAAATTAAAATAAAATTATGTGTAACCTTTTATTTATTTAATTTTTTACATTTTCTTTTCANTTTTACCGTTTTTAATATTGGTCAATTCTAGTGTATTGTTGTGAGACCTATTTGACACATGACGTCCCACCATTGGCTCCGAATGCAAATTACGTTAAGAGTTCTGATGTTATGTTTTCTCATGCTGAACATGGTGTTATAAAAATTAAAATAAAATTATGTGTAACCTTTTATTTATTTAATTTTTTACATTTTTTTTTTCATTTAATTGTATAATTTGACCACAAATTTTGATCATGTTATTCGCAAAACCTAACTTACTATTTGATGAATTATAAGAGCCAAAACATTAATTTATAAGTTAAAAGACAGTATTTTTGTTATGATATCAAAGTTTTGGTTGTTATAAATTTAAAAGATAAANCTTTTCATTTAATTGTATAATTTGACCACAAATTTCGATCATGTTATTCTCAGAACTTAACTTACTATTTGATGAATTATAAGAGCCAAAAAATGAATTTATAAGTTAAAAGACAGTATTTTTGTTATGATATCAAAGTTTTGGTTGTTATAAATTTAAAAGATAAAATTTAAGTGATAGATATGTAAATACATAAAAAATGGGTGGTATTTATGGAAAAAGTCCTTTGCCAAATACCCGGCCCATATTCGTAGATGATCCACAAGCCTGTGTTTTAAGTAGAGCAAAGAACACAAGGAAAATAAAACGCGCTGCTCTCCTCCGCGCCGCAGAAATGAAAAACCCTCGCGCTACAGCACGCTAGGGTTTTTGCGGCCGGCTCGGGACGTCGCTCCTACCCGAGCCTCCTCTACTGGCCAACGTATGCGCTCTCTCTCTATCTCTCTTTCTGGGATTTCGTCGGGCGAGTCCGTTAACAAATCAAATTTCAAACCGTTTCTCTATTCCTGGATTCGTTCAGTAACGGAGTTGAGTCAATTTGTTTGTGTCGAATTTGTTATAAGCTGATATGATTCTTGTTTTATCGAAGGAGTTCAATCTGGTTATCGGTTTTTCTTATGTGCTGACTTCAGGCATTGATCAACGCTGATGGTTTGCTGTAGTTCTTCAGCATATATTCCTGGAAGTTGTTCGTTAAATGAGAAGTTAGAAGATGGTTTTGAGCTATTTGACTATCTATAGAATTGAATCCTCTGTCTGTATTGTGGGAAAAAATATTACCTCAGGAGTACTGATGATGCATCAGTACTCCTGAGGTAATATTTTTTCGTATTGTAGAGGCTGCTGCTTTTTGTTTTTGTGCTTAAACTTGAATTTGTGGAACTGAGGACAATCTGCCCCNTCTCTTTCTAGGATTTCGTCGGGCGACTCCGTTAACAATTCAAATTTGAAACCGTTTCTCTATTCCTGGATTCGTTCAGTAACGGAGTTGAGTCAATATGTTTGTGTCGAATTTGTTATAAGATGATTTGATTCTTGTTTTATCGAAGGAGTTCAATCTGGTTATCAGTTTTTCTTATGTGCTAACTTCAGGCATTGATCAACGCTGATGGTTTGCTGTAGTTCTTCAGCATATATTCCTGGAAGTTGTTCGTTAAATGGGAAGTTAGAAGATGGTTTTGAGCTATTTGATTATCTATAGAATTGAATCCTCTGTCTGTATTGTAGAGGCTGCTGCTTTTTGTTTTTGTGCTTAAACTTGAATTTGTGGAACTGAGGACAATCTGCCCCGGCTTTTTAAAGCATAGACAATATTCTGAATTGTATAATCTGTGAATGTTCTTACTTAAGGTTTTTGTTTCAAATATTTATTATTTGCAATCGCCTTCAGCAGTTTCGGTTAATCTTGTATAANAGGCTGCTGCTTTTTGTTTTTGTGCTTAAACTTGAATTTGTGGAACTGAGGACAATCTGCCCCGGATTTTTAAAGCATAGGCAATATTCTGAATTGTATAATCTGTGAATGTTTTTACTTAAGGTTTTTGTTTCAAATATTTATTATTTGCAATCGCCTTCAGCAGTTTCGGTTAATCTTGTATAACTGTAGAGGTATTTTTCCTAATATCATGCTTGGTTTTTGCAGTCAGGAAGCTATTCATATTTTATGTAGAGATGGGCAGTGCTCCAGCTCCATTCTCTGATATTGGGAAAAAAGCAAGAGGCAGGTTCTCATATTTGTTAGATCTTTTGTTGTGGTTATCAGCCGATCCTTAAGTAGATGTAATTGGATTTAGTGAGCCATTTCTGGTGCTTTCTAAATCAAAATAGGCATATCACGTGTAAATTCATCGTACTTGTGTGCATTCAATTATTAGGGAAATTTACATACGTAGTACACAATTGCTATGTATTTACATATCTCACACCTAAACTTTCCAATTTACATACATAGCACTTAGGCGCTTTAAACATATGCATGAAAAGGTCTATTTTATTTTAAGAAAAAAGGTAACATTGCTATTTTTGATGTCATATTAAAGATTTGAGTGCTCTGTGTGGAAATATGAATTTTATATGTGAGATATGTAAATACATAAAGAATTGTGTGCTATGTATGTAAATTCCACTTACTTTTAGTGAGGAGTCGTGAACTCTTAATACGATGAGTTGCATTATTTTACATTTGGAATAATTTTACCATAGATGGTTCATTTTTTTTGGTGTTTTACAATGAAATGTGAAGTTCAAATTTTATTTTCTAGAACATTGAGCTGTTNGGGATCTGCTATATGTAAACAAGGTAACATTTTTACCTTTTGCTTAATTAATTAGACAGCTTTAGTATGATTTTCTGTCCATGAATTATGTTGTTTCTTTAATCTATTATAAAGAATAGCAGCATCNTCTTTCTTGTATTTTCCAAGGATCATTAATTTCATAATCCTTTAAATTGATTTCGAGGATTTTTTCTTGGATTTGTAATTCCTGAGATTGAGGAGATTTGGTTTCTGATGTGGAAGCCATTGGGCTACCATATAGATATTGTTGTAAATCAATAAATTTTCGTGGAGCCACATTAGGTTGGCCCCTACCTCTCCCCCCTCTAAAGGTGAATGCACCCCGTTGGGGTGTCATTCTAACCCTTTGATGAGGGGCGATCCACCCCTCCTTGTCTTTCTCTCTGCAAAAATTCACGAGTGAGTAAGTCAGGTAAAGAATTAGTATTACCTGCAATATATTCTATGTCAAATTCAAAACAGGATAATTGAGCTTGCNCGCGCGCTCTCTCTCTCTCTCTCTCTCTTTCTTATTAGAATTTCGTGGGGCGAGTCCGTTAACAATTCAAATTTCAAACCGTTTCTTTATTCCTGGATTCGTTTAGTAACGGAGTTGAGTCAATTTGTTTGTGTCGAATATGTTATAAGCTGATTTGATTCTTGTTTTATCGAAACATTTCAATCTGGTTATCGGTTTTTCTTATATGCTGACTTCAGGCATTGATCAACGCTCATGGTTTGCTGTAGTTCTTCGGCATATATTCCTGAAAGTTGTTCGTTAAATGAGAAGTTAGAAGATGGTTTTGAGCTATTTGATTATCTATAGAATTGAATCCTCTGTCTGTATTGTAGTGGCTGCTGCTTTTTGTTTGTGTGTAAACTTGAATTTGTGGAACTGAGGACAATCTGCCCTGGCTTTTTAAAGCATAGCTAAGATTCTGAAATGTATAATCTGTGAATGTTTTTACTTAACATTTTTGTTTCAAATGTTATTATTTGTAATCGCCTTCAACAGCTTCTGTTGATCTTGTATAACTGTAGAGGTATTTTTCCTAATATCATGCTTGGTTTTTGCAGCCAGGAAGCTATTCTTATTTTATGTGGAGATGGGCAGTGCTCCAGCTCCATTCTCTGATATTGGGAAAAAAGCAAGAGGCAGGTTCTCATATTTGTTAGATCTTTTGTTGTGGTTATCAGCCGATCCTTAAGTAGATGTAATTGGATTTAGTGAACCATTTCTGGTGCTTTCTAAATCAAAATAGGCATATCACATGTAAATTCATCGTACTTGTGTGCATTCAATTATTAGGGAAATTTACATACGTAGTACACAATTGCTATGTATTTACATATCTCACACCTAAACTTTCCAATTTACATACATAGCACTTAGGCGCTTTAAACATATGCATGAAAAGGTCTATTTTATTTTAAGAAAAAAGGTAACATTGCTATTTTTGATGTCATATTAAAGATTTGAGTGCTCTGTGTGGAAATATGAATTTTATATGTGAGATATGTAAATACATAAAGAATTGTGTGCTATGTATGTAAATTCCAATTACTTTTAATGAGGAGTCGTGAACTCTTAATACGATGAGTTGCATTGTTTTACATTTGGAGTAATTTTACCATAGATGGTTCATTTTTTTTGGTGTTTTAGAATGAAATGTGAAGTTCAAATTTTATTTTCTGGAACATTGAGCTGTTTTTGTGCTGCAAAATAAAAGATTTAAATATTCGAAATTGAAATGAGAATCACTGTATATATGATTTTAAATACTTGATTATTTGATTCGAGCCCCCTTATGGATGCTCTATTTGAAGGTTAATAATAATATAGGTAGCACACATATAGGTTTTTGTCCTTGCTTGAAATTCACAAAAACTAAAGATGCTTGTGTAAATTTTTTTAGATATGTGAAATCGAGCACCCTCCATCTCTTTGCTGAAGAAAAAATGCTGCAAAGGATAGGATCATTATAATCTTTGTATAATTGAGATGCACATGTTTTTGAACCATGCTAATATCATTTATATGGTTTTTTTTATGATTAAGTTAAGTTCTTAGTCAATTCCATTGTTATATTCCTAGCTACTAGCCATTAGTGGCCGTCAACAAAAGCTTGTTTGCTTCACATTATCTCTATTTGTTTCTTTAGACCTCCACTAGTTTGATTATTCACTTAACAACATTTAGCAATTTTTCACTGTACATTTATGTCTGTATTTAAATCATAGAAATCATTTTTGACGTTCCATTATTTATGATCCTATCAACCATCTAATAGTTGTCCTTGATCTCTTCGTCATCTACGATCTCCTTTAGCATTTTTTTTATATATCAATGATCTATCGTATAATCAATTTCCAACTTATGGATTATGCTGTTAGGTTTGTATAATATATGAAAGCAAGTATGCCATATTCTTGTTCCAATTATATTTATATCGTATGCCATTACTAATAGTTTATATACATATATATTTGAATATTTCCTCTTGCTTTTAGAGCATATTACATCCTCGATTTTTATAAATGTTTTTCTTTCAATTGAATTCGAAAAAGATTTAAAAGATGAAATTATTAGCTAAGGCATTTTGCCTTGGTGAAGCTAGCGTAAGCATCAAAATGGAAAAATGAAAAGCTCATAAAATGAAGAATAAAGCGTAAAATTCTCGAAAATCTCTTGCCTTTTTGCCTAAACAAATGCTCTTGATTTTCCTCTTTCGTCTCTTGTACTCACACAAAGAAGATCACTCATTCTCTCAACTTTGATTATATTCTTCACAATCATAATATTTAGCTGCTGTAGTAGGTTTATATTAGGTATATAATTATGATGTAATATAATATAATATAATATAATAGAATATAATATAATATAATAATTCTTTTATCTAACTTCATTGCGGTGTTGCCTCAACCCCCTTGAAGCATAATGCCTTGAGGCCTATGTCTCAACCAAAAAAAAACATAAGCCTTACTAGTGGAAATGAGGTGTAAGCCTTGATTCTTTTTTTATGTGCTTCAATTCTAGGAGCTTTGAGTGATACTCAAACAATTTTTTGAATTTTGTGTATGACTGTTGTAATAAGTTCATATTTGTGTATTTGGATGCACACTCTTTTCCTTCATTGACTTTTAAGATATGATGTGTTATATATATATATATATATGGTGATCGAGCACAGACAGAGATATTAGAAAGAAAAATGTGTTAACCTATTTGAATGAATCATCTTGAACGACATCATACATTAGGGTTTTTTCTCGCTCACTTTAGCATCATATTTAATAACATTTTTGCATCTTAATAGCCTTAGATGCTAAAGTGAACGAGAAAAAACCCTAATGTATGATGCTGTTCAAGATGATTCATTCAAATAGGTTAACACCTTTTTCTTTCTAGTATCTTTGTCTTTGCTCAATCATCATAATCACCATTATCCTTATCCAAACTATGTGTAGTTGACTTTATGAGTCATTTTTATTTATTTGTTTTCATCGATAGTTGTTAGAGATATCACACTTATTTACAAATAATTTAAAACAACTTTTTTTTTTAATATTCGGTTCACCTTTTATCTTTCCTAACCTTCTGCACTAAATTTATCACTTCTAATGAGGTTATTTATTTCTATTTGTTGCACATGCCCAAACCTTCTAAATTTATTTCAGACATTTTAACTTTAATATGTGTCACTCTAATTTTTATTCTAGTATAATTACTCTATAATTTATATCTTCAACAATTTAATTATTGTTTTATAAAATTTATCTTTAAGCATTTTCTTTACCATCTCTAAGCCCTATTCTTAACTCTAGAAGGTATATACCATATGTTTCCCTGTTCTTTTTTATAATTGATCCAAGATGCTTAATTCTTTTTGGCTAAACTCCAAAATTATCTCCCGGCTATTTGTACTTGATAAATTTAGTCCAAGAGCATCTCATTTATCCAATTTATTCCCTTGACTAGAAAAAATTGATCTGAAATGATACATCATGGACAAATTTAATTCTTGTATCATAATTTGGACATATGAGATTGTTTTGGATCAATTTTGTTTGGTTGAGGACTGTACTTTTGGAATAAAGTCGCCACACACAGTTGGCACACTATTTTGGGATTTATTTCCTTCTTTCATCATGCAGGACAATATCCAATTATTGTTATTCATATCATCTATTTTGTATGGTTGTGAGTGTGCGTGGGTGTGCGTGCTATAATTTATTCAAAATGAGCATTTTACGAAACAAGATAATGAGCATAACTAAATTAATAAATAACTTTTTGTGTGCATTTGACAATTTCCATTTGTTTCATATGATCTTCATGTGAATGATTTAGCATTTTGGTTGGAATCAAGTTTTTATTTGATCTATGAAAAATATGCTTTAGCTTTGGCTTATTTTAAATTTATTATATTTTACATTTTATTTGAAAATGTGGCTCGTAACATGGCTTTCACATCATTGAATTTAGGCTCTAGGGCTTCAATTGTTATTTTTTGCTTTAATATTTATTGTTCCAATCTACCTTTATAAAGTTACTACTATGTCTGTTATATTTTTTACCTTGATTTGTTAGTTTGTCTCCTAATCCTACATGTCATGGAATTTACTATATATTTTATTGATAATTGTTCTTGATACATGTTCAGTCTAAACACTCAATGCATTATGATTTATCCAAGTCCTAAAATACGATAGATTTTAAAGTCCAGATTTTGTGAAGCTATTCTTGATTGCTAGAAATTTTATAGCCTATATATGAAAGTCTCTTCACTCAAACTGAAATATTGCTTCGGGATTTTAGTATTTTTTCTTATATTATTCCTATTCAATTGAGATAAAATTAATTTATGTTAATCACAATAATTCACATTTTGAAACATTGTCTATTTCTCCTTGCAGATCTTTTGACGAAGGATTATAACTTTAATCACAAGTTCTCATTGGCAACAATAAGTACCGCCGGATTGGTAATATTCTAAACTGCAACTTATTTTTAAGGTTAAGTATATTTTGATTTATATTTTATACTGGCAATAATTTATTCTAACTAGCTGCTGTTGACTAGTTATTATGGCTGCATAACTAGTTTTTCATTGTATGAGTGTGTTGTGTAAGTTCCATGCGGACAACATTTGTAATTTTAAAATAAAATACCTATTTTTATTATTTATTTTTTGTAATCCTTTTTTGATGCTATTAAAATATGTGTTTAAAGCACTAGTTTGACAGTTTAAGGTTTGAAATCTCCTGATTTGGTTGAGTTTGAGTTTTTTATTTTGGATGCAAAAGTTGTTTCACGGAGTTACTGGATTTTAGAAACTTTTATGGTGAATATTTATTTTTATATTTTACATTCTTAATCAATATTTTGACAATTCAATGTTTTTTCTTCTTGCATTTAATTTAGCAGAAGCAGATGAAATGCTTGTATTGGCATTCACTTAAATATTCACTTATATTTATTTATTTTTTAATCATTTGATAGTCAAAGCCTAAATATGAAACTCATGCTAATAAAATTCGTTACCGTGTTTTGATAAAATTTATTTACTAACCTGATACTTTCAAGGATGAAAATTCAGCTAATTCAGTTCTATTTTATTCTACTTGTCTTTCTCTATTCTGAAGAAGTTATGTTGATTCATTTACTTGATTAGGTTTGTTTTATAATCTTATTTTATGAAAGAAAGTCATGAGAAGCATTTCGAACTGTATCGTTTAGCCTTATTTTAGGTATTTATTTTACAGATGAAACAATTTTATTAATTAGCAATAAGTTGATGAACAGTTTTCTTTTTCAATGCTTAAAGAAGTGAAAATCTTTACAGCACTCCATTATAATTTTCAAATGAATCACATTGTGCTGTAAATATTTCTGCTTTTCTATCATCTTCTACTTCAATGGTTGAAGCCTTTATTACTAGTTGAAACATTTTATTTGAACCATGATAAGATTTTTGTTTTGTATCCTCCCTTCCTTTCACTAATGACGTGTCTACCTTCTCTTCAAACTCTTGACAATCTGACAAACCTGTGGAGCTTCATGCTAATTCTGATGATTTTGATGGTGATTCCTGTATTTATCTAAAGTGGAAGATCTCTATGGTTTGAGTATTCTGCTATTTCTATCAATTTTTTCTATCCCTTAAACCACTGAGCTGCTCGTGTTTGAAACCCATTTTAATATGGTGAATTATGAAATATGAATTATGAAATATGAATTATGAATGCAAGGAATAAACAAACATTTTAGTTCAAGGGATATTTGGTTTTATATTTTGAGAGAGATCTAGCTTCTTTAAAATTGAGCAGATTGCCTGGAAAATTAACAAAAGAGCCTGTTTATGCCAACTGGATTGTATGAATTCCCGTGCTAGTTTATTTATTTATCTATAGTATTATTATTATTTTAAATTCTTAACCATTTTTGAGGAATAAAATTATTACCTGAATTTTTATGGCAGTCAAGATAAATGTTCATCATGTTGGTTTACTCACATTCTGTTATAAATCATGAAATGGGTGGATTTGCGACTCTTATTATGTAGGCTAGTCATCCATCTGAGGATTTGGAGATTTATCCATCTTTACTAGTGATTTTTTTTTTTCGTACCTATTTTCAATGTGAATGAGTTTGAACTTTTTTTTTTCATGCATATACGATGATACAATTACAAACAAAGCAATGATATTTAAAGAAATGCAATTTTTTTAGGAAGATTTACTTGCATACCGCTCAATTCTTATGCTTTTACATTTCTAAAACCTAAACTTCAATTTATATATATATGCCACCTTACCTATGAATTTTTAAAAGTTAAATAGTGGTATTTTTTATGTGATATGAAATATTTTGGTGGTGTAAATGTGAAAAGTAAAATTAATTTATGCTTGTTCTTTGTTGAGTATTAAACTGAAGGTGCCATTTGCCCCACTGATTTTATTGAAATGCATTGGTTGGAACAACATATCCTAGTTGGTCTCTGCTTCTTTTTCTCCGATATTTTGCATCCTTGTAAATTACAGCAATATGATGTTTTCAAACTGGTAGCTGCTAAAATATCTTCCCACATATCTCAGGGCATAACTGCAACTGGTGTAAAGGTGGATGAAGTATTTGTTGGTGATATCAGTACAAATTACAAAAATGGTAAAACGACTGTCGATGTGAAGGTGGATACCAATTCCAGCGTAAGTGGATTAGTTACTGCAATCTTAGCATTTTCTTTGTTGTTTATGTTTTCAATCCTTTCGTTCTTGACATATTATGAATTCTTTTTGGAAGATTTACATACATACCACTTGATGCTTATGTATTTTCATATCTTACACCTAAGCTTGAATTTTTACATTATTGCCACCTTACCTATGAATTGAAAAGTGTTTTTAACTTCTTCAAAATTGAAATAGTAGTTTTTGTAATGTCATATGAAAGATTTGGGTGGTATAAATTTAAAAAGTAGAGTTTAGGTGTTAGATATGTAAATACATAGGAATTGGTTGGTATGCATGTANGACCTAGGAGGTAATCGGTGACAGCAGGAAGGCGAAGGAACAACGGAGATAGTTATCACCTTGGATGAGTTATAGCTGAAGCACTTTATACTCGTTGGTTACAGCCCTCAGAAAGTGTAAATGCCTGAGGAGGTAGAATTCTGAACTCAGAAACAATCAAAAACTCCCCTAACCTAAGCAAACAACACACACACACATAATGGGGATTAGTAATAGAATAGTAAGGAGGAGAATAAGAACGGAAAAAAAAATGGTAATAGAGTAGGTAGGAGTCAGAAAAGGAAGGGGGAAGGGGAGGGCGGAGTCCCGCTCCATAGCTTGGGCGGCAGACTCCCTGCTGAGCCGTTCACTTCAGTTATCCATGGAGCCCCGTGTCCGCGAGCCGTGTCACTTCCAGGTACAATTTTTCCAACCCCTTTTTAGTTCAGGAATTTGTAGAATCATTTTGAGTCCTTGTTTAAGACTTCTTCAATTCATTAAGAACCAGCTACTTTCCATCGATCTGAATACTGACTACTTTGAGATCACATCCATCACTAATGCCTTTTTTTGTTTCTGAAAAACATTACTTTTTTTGTTTCTGAAAAACATTCTACTTGAAGCCATTTGAGCAAACAACTCTTCTCTATTTACATATCTCACACCTAAACTTTCTTATTTACAGACAGCACTTTGGTTCATTTTTTTTACCCTGTTCTANTACTTACTACTTTGAGGTCACATCCATCACTAATGCCTTTTTTTGTTTCTGAAAAACATTCTACTTGAAGCGATTTGAGCAAACAATTCTTCTGAATTTACATATCTCACACCTAAACTTTCTTATTTACAGACAGCACTTTGGTTCATTTTTTTTACCCTGTTCTAATCAGATCTCTTGTGTCATCTATAACTTAATCGTACAGCACACCCTTTGAACTGCACGACGACACTTATGTGTTGAAGGCAATGAGATTCTGCGAACGAGAACAGCAGGATGGCGGCGGCGGCAGCATACACGAACCCACCTTGAACGGCGGCGAGTGCTCGAGCAACCAGGGCGTCCATCAAACTCAGCAGCCACCTCTGCTCCAATGGCCGAGCCCGAGGAGTAAATTGCCTGCTTCGCCGCCCATTNGCTATGATTTTAGATACTTTTCATACACGAACAGTTTACGGCTTTGCTGCATTGCTGATGTGTTCATTTGTGATTATTTTTTTTTTTTCATATTTTATCTATTTCTAATGTTATGTTATTAAAAATCCTGTAATATTTTGACCTTATCTAACCCACGCTATCCGCAATTATAGCTGTTGCCACCTCTTAATCCCATTTAACAAATGAAATAGCCTTCTACGAAATATACTTTGCTTTTGTTTTTATTTGATGAGATTTAGATCATATTATTTGTAATTGAATGTAATATTTTGTTTGTTAATTCTCTAATAGTGATTATGAACTTCCGAATTTATTTTGCTGTGATTGTAGATACTTTTCATACACCGGCAATTTATGGATATACAGCGTTGCTGATGGATTTCATCTGTATTTATTCTTCATTTTCATAATGTATTTATTTCTAATGTTTGATATGTTTTTAAAATTCCTGTAATTTTTTGACCTTACCACTTGCACGCTATTCGTAATTATAGTTGCTGCCACCTTTTATTCCCATTTAAAAAATGAAATAGCCTTCTACAAAATATATTTTACTATTTTGTTTGATGAGATTTAGATCATATTATTTGTAGTAAAATGTTATATTTTGTTTGTTATTTCTCAAATATTTTTACCTGCTGTTTGAGCAATTTGGTATATAGCTTAGTTCATGTGAATATTTGAGACTAACTCTTTTTGCATGTTTCCAATATTAAAATGGTTATTATTACTTTAAAATGTTGGAAGATTTACATACATACTACTTAATTCTCATATATTTTCATTTTTAACATCTAAACGTCAACTTTTACATACATAGCACCTTACCTATGCATGAAATTGTGTATTTCACTTTCTAAAAGTTAAAAGGGTGATATTTTTGATGTGATATAAAGATTTGGGTGGTATAAATGTACGAAATCAAAGTTTAGATGTTGGATATGTAAATATGTATGAATTGGTATGTCTGTAAATGCCCCTAAAATGTTNTATTTATGAACTTCAGAATTTATTTTGCTATACTTTCCATACACGAACAGTTTACGGCTTTGCTGCGTTGCTGATGTGTTTCATTTGTAATTATTTTTTTTTTCATATTTTATCTATTTCTAATGTTTGATATGTTTTTAAAAATCCTGTAATATTTTGATCTTCTCTAACCCACGCTATCCAGAATTATGGCTGTTGCCACCTCTTAATCCCATTTTACAAATGAAATAGCCTTCTACAAAATATACTTTACTTTTTTTTTATTTGATGAGATTTAGATCATATTATTTGTAGTACAATGTAATATTTTGTTTGTTAATTCTCTAATAGTGATTATGAATTTCCGAATTTGTTTTGCTGTGATTGTAGACACTTTTCATACGCGGGCAGTTTATGGATATACAGCGTTGCTGATGCATTTCATCTGTATTTATTCTTCATTTTCATAATGTATTTATTTCTAATGTTTGATATGGTTTAAAATTCCTGTAATTTTTTTACCTTACCACTTGTACCTTACCACTTGTACGCTATTCGTAATTATAGTTGTTGCCACCTTTTATTCCGATTTAAAAAATGAAATAGCCTTCTACAAAATATATTTTACTATTTTGTTTGATGAGATTTAGATCATATTATTTGTAGTAAAATGTTATATTTTGTTTGTTATTTCTCAAATATTTTTACCTGCTGTTTGAGCAATTTGGTATATAGTTTAGTTCATGTGAATATTTGAGACTAACTCTTTTTGCATGTTTCCAATATTAAAATGGTTATTATTACTTTAAAATGTTGGAAGATTTACATACATACTACTTAATTCTCATATATTTACATTTTTAACATCTAAACGTCAATTTTTACATACATAACACCTTTTCTATGCATGAAATTGTGTATTTTGCTTTCTAAAAGTTAAAAGGGTGATATTTTTGATGTTATATAAAGATTTGGGTGTTATAAATGTAAGAAATCATAGTTTAGATGTTGGATATGTAAATATGTATGAATTGGTATGTCTGTAAATGCCCCTAAAATGTTTTAGATATCTTGAGCTTTAATTTTGGAATCAATATTCTTTTTTCCCTATTAGATCATTTGTTTTTTCTCATAAACTTTGTTATTGTGTGGCAGCTTGATGTCCAGTACTTGGGTGATCATGTTGCCATTGATTCAAGCATCGGCATGAATACCAACCCAGTTTTGGAGCTTGCTGCGGCAATTGGTTCCAAGGAATTTGTTGTTGGCACTGAGGTTGGATTTGATAGCACTTCTGCAACATTTACGAAATACAATGCAGGGATTAGTTTTAACCAGCTCGACTTTTCTGCTGCACTCATGTTGTAAGTGATCGTGTTCTCTGTTATTTGCTTTCTGGTTATTTATATTCTTGTTTATGTTGTATGTTATTTTTTTTAAGAGAATCTTATATTTGAAGTCCTGGGTATCGTTTCATTTTGAGGTTCATTTATCATATTGTTTGTTTTGAATCAATGCTTGTTTTTAATTTTTTTTAGGAGTTTGCATACATACCACACAATTCTGATGTATTTACATATCAATCTAACACCTAAAAAATTCATATTTACGTGAATACAACTCAAATCTTTAACAACACAAAAAATTACCACCATTACTATTTTTTTTAAAAGTGAAATTTAATTTTTCATTCAAAAGTTTATGTCACCAATAAGTGTAAATATAAAAGATTGGGTGTTCGATATGCAAATACATTAGAAATTTGTGATATGTATGTAAATTTTCCGGCATGTAAGTAATTTTTCAGTATGTATGTAAATTTCCCTTTATTATGTTCATCACACTGAAGACACAGTAATAGTTAATCCATGTTCTTGTACCATTATTTATGATGAATTGATGATAACTTGGATATTGTTCCAGAGGAGAGCTTGACCAAGGTTTTCTCACCTTTGACTTTCCTAGGCAGAAAGGGTTGTTGGGACTGCCTT
>JXCR01036397.1:214380-247490 GCA_002079205.1 Phalaenopsis hybrid cultivar
ATATATATATATATATATATATATATATATATATATAATTATCATATTTAATAACATTTTTGCATCTTAATAGCCTTAGATGCTAAAGTGAGCGAGAAAAAACCCTAATGTACGATGCTGTTCAAGATGATTCATTCAAATAGGGACACCTTTTTCTTTCTAGTATCTCTGTATGTGCTCGATCATCATGATCACCATTGACCTTATCCAAACTCTGTGTAGTTGACTTTATGAGTCCTTTTTTTTTATTTGTTTTCATCGATAGTTGTTAGAGATATCACACTTATTTTTCACAAATAATTTAAAACAACTTTTTTGTTTTTTTTTTTTTTTTGATATTGGGTTCACCTTTTATCTTTTCTAACCTTCTGCACTAAACTTATACTAAATTTATCACTTCTAATGAGGTTATTTATTTCTATTTGTTGCACATGCCCAAACCTTCTAAATTNATTTGTTTTCATCGATAGTTGTTAGAGATATCACACTTATTTTTCACAAATAATTTAAAACAACTTTTTTGTTTTTTTTTTGATATTGGGTTCACCTTTTATCTTTTCTAACCTTCTGCACTAAATTTATACTAAATTTATCACTTCTAATGAGGTTATTTATTTCTATTTGTTGCACATGCCCAAACCTTCTAAATTTATTTCAAACATTATAACTTTAATATGTGTCACTCTAATTTTTATTCTAGTATAATTACTCTATAATTTATATCTTTAACAACTTAATTATTGTTTTATAAAATTTATCTTTAAGCATTTTCTTTACCATCTCTAAGCCCTATTCTTAACTCTAGAAGGTATATGCTCATATGTTTCCCTGTTCTTTTTTATAATTGATCCAAGATGCTTAATTCTTTTTGGCTAAACTCCAAAATTATCTCCCGGCTATTTGTACATGATAAATTTAGTCCAAGAGCATCGCATTTATCCAATTTATTCCCTTGACTAGACAAAATTGATCTGAAATGATTCATCATGGACAAATTTAATTCTTGTATCATAATTTCGGCATATGAGATAATTTTGGATCAATTTTGTTTGGTTGAGGATTGTACCTTGGGAATAAAGTCGCCACACACAGTTGGCACACTTTTTTTGGATTTATTTCCTTCTTTCATCATGCAGGACAATATCCAATTATTGTTACTCATATCATCTATTTTGTATGGTTGTGTGTGTGCGTGGGTGTGCGTGTTATAATTTATTAAAAATGAGCATTTTACAAAACAAGATAATGAGCATAACTAAATTAATAAATAACTTTTTGNCGTGGGTGTGAGTGCTATAATTTATTAAAAATGAGCATTTTACAAAACAAGATAATGAGCATAACTAAATTAATAAATAACTTTTTGTGTGCATTTGACAATTTCCATTTGTTTCATATGATCTTCATGTGAATGATTTAGCATTTTGGTTTGAATCAAGTTTTTATTTGAGCTATGAAAAATATGCTTTAGCTTTGGCTTATTTTAAATTTATTATATTTTGCATTTTATTTGAAAATGTGGCTCGTAACATGGCATGCACATCATTGAATTTAGGCTCTAGGGCTTTAATTGCTGTTTTTTGCTTTAATATTTATTGTTCCAATCTACCTTTATAAAGTTACTACTACGTCTGTTATATTTTTTACCTTGATTTGTTAGTTTGTCTCCTAATCCTGCATGTCATGGAATTTACTATATATTTTATTGATAATTGTTCTTGACACATGTTCAGTCTAAACACTCAATGCAGTATGATTTATCGAGTCCTAAAATATGATAGATTTTAAAGTCCAGATTTTGTGAAGCTATTCTTGATTGCTAGAAATTTTATANTCATATGTTTCCCTGTTCTTTTTTATAATTGATCCAAGATGCTTAATTCTTTTGGGCTAAACTCCAAAATTATCTCCCGGCTATTTGTACATGATAAATTTAGTCCAAGAGCATCGCATTTATCCANTTTTAATCACAAGTTCTCATTGGCAACAATAAGTAGCGCCGGATTGGTAATATTCTAAACTGCAACTTATTTTTTAAGGTTAAGTATGTTTTGATTTATATTTTATACTGGCAATAATTTATTTTAACTAGCCGCTGTTGACTAGTTATTATGGCTGCATAACTAGTTTTTCATTGTATGAGTGTGTTGTGTAAGTTCCATGTGGACAACATTTGTAATTTTAAAATAAAATGCCTATTTTTATTATTTATTTTTTGTAATACTTTTGTGATGCTATCAAAATATGTGTTTAAAGCACTAGTTTGACAGTTTAAGGTTTGAAATCCCCTGATTTGGTAGAGTTTGAGTTTTTTATTTTGGATGCAAAAATTGGTTCCCGGAGTTACTGGATTTTAGAAACTTTTTTGGTGAATATTTATTTTTATATTTTACATTCTTAATGAATATTTTGATAATTCAATGTTTTTTCTTCTTGCATTTAATTTAGCAGAAGCAGATGAAATGCTTGTATTGGCATTTACTTAAATATTCACTTATATTTATTTATTTTTTAATCATTTGATAGTCGAAGCCTAAATAAGAAACTCATGCTAATAAAATTCGTTACCGTGTTTTGATAAAATTTATTCACTAACATAAGATACTTTCAAGGATGAAAATTCAGCTAATTCAGTTCTATTTTATTCTACTTGTCTTTCTCTATTCTGAAGCAGTTATGTTGATTCATTTACTCGATTAGGTTTGTTTTATAATCTTATTTTATGAAAGAAAGTCATGAGAAGCATTTCAAACTGTATCGTTTAGCCTTATTTTAGGTATTTATTTTACAGATGAAAAAATTTTATTAATTAGCAATAAGTTNTATGAGAAGCATTTCGAACTGTATCGTTTAGCCTTATTTTAGGTATTTATTTTACAGATGAAACAATTTTATTAATTAGCAATAAGTTGATGAACAGTTTTCTTTTTCAATGCTTAAAGAAGTGAAAGTCTTTACAGCACTCCATTATAATTTTCAAATGAATCACATTGTGCTTGAAATATTTCTGCTTTTCTATCACCTTCTACTTCAATGGTTGAAGCCTTTATTACTAGTTGAAACATTTTATTTGAACCAAGATAAGATTTTTGTTTTGTATCCTCCCTTCCTTTTACAAATGACGTGTCTACCTTCTCTTCAAACTCTTGACAATCTGACAAACCTGTGGAGCTTCATGCTAATTCTGATNTAATGACGTGTCCACCTTCTCTTCAAACTCTTGACAATCTGACAAACCTGTGGAGTTTCATGCTAATTCTGATGATTTTGATGGTGATTCCTGTATTTATCTAAAGTGGAAGATCTCTATGGTTTGAGTATTCTGCTATTTCTATCAATTTTTTCTATCCCTTAAACCACTGAGCTGTTCAAATGTTTGAAACCCATTTTAATATGGTGAATTATGAATGCAAAGAATAAACAAACATTTTAGTTCAAGGGATATTTGGTTTTGTATTTTGAGAGAGATCTAGCTTCTTTAAAATTGAGCAGATTGCCTGAAAAATTAACAAAAGAGCCTGTTTATGCCAACTGGATTGTATGAATTCCCGTGTTAGTTTATTTATTTATCTATTATTATTATTATTATTTTAAATTCTTAACCCTTTTAGAGGAATAAAATTATTACCTGAATTTTTATGGCAGTCAAGATAAAAGTTCATCATGTTGGTTTACTCGCATTCTGTTATAAATCATGAAATGGGTGGATGTGCGACTCTTATTATGTAGGCTAGTCATCCATCTGAGGATTTGGAGATTTATCCATCTTTACTAGTGATTTTTTTTTTCGTACCTATTTTCAATGTGAATGAGTTTGAACATTTTTTTTTTCATGCATATACGATGATGCAATTACAAACAAAGCAATGATATTTAAAGAAATGCAATTTTTTTAGGAAGATTTACTTGCATACCGCTCAATTCTTATGCTTTTACATTTCTAAAACCTAAACTTCAATTTTTATATATATGCCACCTTACCTATGAATTTTAAAAGTTAAATAGTGGTATTTTTGATGTGATATGAAATATTTTGGTGGTGTAAATGTGAAAAGTAAAATTAATTTATGCTTGTTCTTTGTTGAGTATTAAACTGAAGGTGCCATTTGTCCCACTGATTTTATTGAAATGCATTGGTTGGAACAACATATCCTAGTCGGCCTCTACTTCTTTTTCTCCGATATTTTGCATCCTTGTAAATTACAGCAATATGATGTTTTCAAACTGGTAGCTGCTAAAATATCTTCCCACATATCTCAGGGCATAACTGCAACTGGTGTAAAGGTGGATGAAGTATTTGTTGGTGATATCAGTACAAATTACAAAAATGGTAAAACGACTGTCGATGTGAAGGTGGATACCAATTCCAACGTAAGTGGATTAGTTACTGCTATCTTAACATTTTCTTTGTTGTTTATGTTTTCAATCCTTTCGTTCTTGACTTATTATGAATTCTTTCTGGAAGATTTACATACATACCCCTTGATTCCTATGTATTTACATATCTGACACCTAAGCTTGATTTTTTACATTAATGCCACCTTACCTATGAATTGAAAAGTGTTTTTAACTTCTTCAAAATTGAAATAGTGGTTTTTGCAATGCCATATGAAAGATTTGGGTGGTATAAATTTAAAAAGTAGAGTTTAGTTGTTAGATATGTAAATACATAGGAATTGGTTGGTATGCATGTAAATGCGCCATTCTTACAGTATGTTAAGCTTTACTTCCACATAGGGTTGTAAACAAGCAGAGCTTGAGCGAGCTCGGGCTTGGCTCGTGTTCGGCTCGTTCGAAATAGCTCGTGTTTGAAATTGGCTCGTGAATAGTGTGATCATGTTCGACTCGATTTAAATATTCGTGTTCGTGTTCGGCTCGTGCTCGACTCGAAATTGGCTCGTTAAAATTAAATTAAAAAATATATATATATAAAGTGTGGGATTCGAACCTGGACCAAATGTACATAAAAAGCACTAACCACATTATCACATGAGCTATTATGATGTAAACTTTGATATAAATATATATAATATAGTATTATATAAATAATTATATAATATTTTTTTTTATTTCGAGCTAAAATGAGTCAAACACGAGCAAACGAAGAGATGTTCGTGTTCGGCTCGTTTATAATTCGAATTTTAAAAACTTGTTCGTGTTCGTCTTCGTCTTGTTTACTTAAAGAAAGAGCTGACCACGAGTTGTTCACGAACAAAGAGCTTTTTTGACAGCCTTACTTCCACTTGCATTTTACCATTTAGTCATGGTTCTCTTGTCAACTTATACCCAAAATAACTGTTGTTAGGTATCAACTACNAAGTGTTTGAAACCCATTTTAATATGGTGAATTATGAAATATGAATTATGAATGCAAAGAATAAACAAACATTTTAGTTCAAGGGATATTTGGTTTTATATTTTGAGAGAGATCTAGCTTCTTTAAAATTGAGCAGATTGCCTGGAAAATTATCAAAAGAGCCTGTTTATGCCAACTGGATTGTATGAATTCCCGTGCTAGTTTATTTATTTTTCTATTATTATTATTATTATTATTATTATTATTATTATTATTATTAAATTCTTAACCCTTTTAGAGGAATAAAATTATGACTTGAATTTTTATGGCAGTCAAGATGAATGTTCATCATTTTGGTTTACTCGCATTCTGTTATAAATCATGAAATGGGTAGATGTGCGACTCTTATTATGTAGGCTAGTCATCCATCTGAGGATTTGGAGATTTATCCATCTTTACTAGTGATTTTTTTTTTTTCGTACCTATTTTCAATGTGAATGAGTCTGAACATTTTTTTTTCATGCATATACGATGATACAATTACAAACAAAGCAATGATATTTAAAGAAATGAAATTTTTTTAGGAAGATTTACTTGCATACCGCTCAATTCTTATGATTTTTAGAAGTTAAATAGTGGTTTTTTTGCTGTGATATGAAATATTTTGGTGGTGTAAATGTGAAAAGTAAAATTAATTTATGCTTGTTCTTTGTTGAGTATTAAACTGAAGGTGCCATTTGTCCCACTGATTTTATTGAAATGCATTGGTTGGAACAATATATCCTAGTTGGCCTCTACTTCTTTTTCTCCGATATTTTGCATCCTTGTAAATTACAGCAATGTGATGTTTTCAAACTGGTAGCTGCTAAAATATCTTCCCACATATCTCAGGGCATAACTGCAACTGGTGTAAAGGTGGATGAAGTATTTGTTGGTGATATCAGTACAAATTACAAAAATGGTAAAACGACTGTCGATGTGAAGGTGGATACCAATTCCAACGTAAGTGGATTAGTTACTGCAATCTTAACATTTTCTTTGTTGTTTATGTTTTCAATCCTTTCGTTCTTGACGTATTATGAATTCTTTTTGGAAGATTTACATACATACCACTTGATTCCTATGTATTTTCATATCTTACACCTAAGCTTGAATTTTTACGTTAATGCCACCTTACCTATGAATTGAAAAGTGTTTTTAACTTTTTCAAACTTGAAATAGTGGTATTTGTAATGTCATATGAAAGATTTGGATGGTATAAATTTAAAAAGTAGAGTTTAGGTGTTAGATATGTAAATACATAGGAATTGGTTGGTATGCATGTAAATGTGCCATTCTTATAGTATGTTAAGCTTTACTTCCACATAGGGTTGTAAACGAGCCGAGCTTGAGCGAGCTTGGGCTTGACTCGTGTTCGGCTTGTTCGAAATAGCTCGTGTTTGAAATTGGCTCGTGAACAGTGTGATTGTGTTCTACTCGATTTAAATATTTGTGTTCGTGTTCGGCTCGTGCTTGACTCGAAATTGGTTCGTTAAAATTAAATTAAAAAAATATACATAAAGTGTGATTCGAACCTGGACCAAATATATATAAAAAGCACTAACCACATTATCACATGAGCTATTATGATTTAAACTTTGATATAAATATATATAATATATTATTATATAAACAATTATATACTTTTTTTTTATTTCGAGCTAAAACGAGCCAAACACGAGCAAACGAAGAGATGTTCGTGTTCGGCTCGTTTATAATTCGAGCTTTAAAAACTTGTTCGTGTTCGGCTCGTTTACTTAAAGAACGAGCTGAACACGAGCTGAACACGAGCTGTTCACGAACAACGAGCTTTTTTGACAGCTTTACTTCCACGTGCATTTTACCATTTAGTCATGGTTCTCTTGTCAACTTATACCCAAAATAACTGTTGTTAGGTATCAACTACNTTGAAATTGGCTCGTGAACAGTGTGATCGTGTTCAGTTCGATTTAAATATTCATATTCGTGTTCGGCTCGTGCTCGACTCGAAATTGGCTCGTTAAAATTATATATATATATATATATATATATATAAAAGCACTAACCACATTACCACATAAGCTATTATGACTTAAACTTTGACATAAATATATATAATATATTATTATATAAATAATTTAATAATTTTTTTTTTTTATTTCGAGCCAAAACAAGCTGAATACGAGCGAACGAAGAGTTGTTCGTGTTCGGTTCGTTTATAATTCGAGCTTTAAAAACTTGTTCGTGTTCGGCTCGTTTACTTAAAGAACGTCACGAACAACGAGTTTTTTTGACAGCCTTACTTCCATGTGCATTTTACCATTTAGTCATGGTTCTCTTGTCAACTTATATAAAAAATAACTGTTGTTAGGTATCAACTACAGTTACAGTGAATGAGATTATATCTGGGGCGAAGACGGCATTCAGTTTCAAAATTCCTGATCAGAAGTCTGGGAAGGCAAGTATATATGTTACATTGGTGAAATAATTTCATTTCACTCTGATTCATTTCTCATGATTTTTGCTTTCAAGCTTGCCTGATGTATTTGAAATTAATCATGTTTTAATGTTGAGACATTGATTTATGAACTTCAGAATTTATTTTTCTATGATTTTAGATACTTTTCATACACGAACAGTTTACGGCTTTTCTGCATTGCTGATGTGTTTCATTTGTAATTATTATTTTTTTTCATATTTTATCTATTTCTAATGTTTGATATGTTTTTAAAAATCCTGTAATATTTTGACCTTATCTAACCCACGCTATCCGCAATTATGGCTGTTGCCACCTCTTAATCCCATTTAACAAATGAAATAGCCTTCTACGAAATATACTTTACTTTTTTTTTATTTGATGAGATTTAGATCATATTATTTGTAGTACAATGTAATCTTTTGTTTGTTAATTCTCTAATAGTGATTATGAACTTCCGAATTTGCTTTGCTGTGATTGTAGATACTTTTCATACACGGGCAATTTATGGATATACAGCGTTACTGATGCATTTCATCCGTATTTATTCTTCATTTTCATAATGTATTTATTTCTAATGTTTGATATGTTTTTAAAATTCCTGTAATTTTTTGACCTTACCACTTGCACGCTATTCGTAATTATAGTTGTTGCCACCTTTTATTCCCATTTAAAAAATGAAATAGCCTTCTACAAAATATATTTTACCTTTTTGTTTGATGAGATTTAGATCATATTATTTGTGGTAGAAAGTTATATTTTGTTTGTTATTTCTCAAATATTTGTACCTGCTGTTTGAGCAATTTGGTATATTGCTTAGTTCATGTGAATATTTGAGACTAACTCTTTTTGCATGTTTCCAATATTAAAATGGTTATTAATTCTTTAAAATGTTGGAAGATTTACACACATACTACTTAATTCTCATATATTTACATTTTTAACATCTAAACGTCAACTTTTACATACATAGCACCTTACCTATGCATGAAATTGTGTATTTCACTTTCTAAAAGTTAAAGGGGTGATATTTTTGATGTGATATAAAGATTTGGGGGGTATAAGTGTAAGAAATCAAAGTTTAGATGTTGGATATGTAAATATGTATGAATTGGTATGTCTGTAAATGCCCCTAAAATGTTTTAGTTAACTTGAGCTTTAATTTTGGAATCAATATTCTTTTTCCGCTATTAGATCATTTGTTTTTTGTCATAAACTTTGTTATTGTGTGGCAGCTTGATGTCCAGTACTTAGGTGATCATGTTGCCATTGATTCAAGCATTGGCATGAATACCAACCCAGTTTTGGAGCTTGCTGCGGCGATTGGTTCCAAGGAATTTGTTGTTGGCACTGAGGTTGGATTTGATAGCACTTCTGCAACATTTACAAAATACAATGCAGGGATTAGTTTTAACCAGCGCGACTTTTCTGCTGCACTCATGTTGTAAGTGATCGTGTCTCTGTTATTTGCTTACTGGTTATTTATATTCTTGTTCATGTTGTATGTTATTTTTTTTTAAGAGAATCTTATATTTGAAGTCCTGGGTATCGTTTCATTTTGAAGTTCATTTATCATATTATTTGTTTTGAATCAATGCTTGTTTTTAATTTTTTTTCAGAGGAGTTTGCATACTTACCACACAATTCTTATGTATTTACATATCAATCTAACACCTAAAAATTCATATTTATGTGAATACCACTCAAATATTTAACAACACAAAAAATTACCACCATTACTATTTTTTTAAAAGTGAAATTCAATTTTTCATTCAAAAGTTTATGTCGCCAATAAGTGTAAATATAAAAGATTGGGTGTTCGATATGCAAATACATTAGAATTTTGTGATATGTATGTAAATTTTCCGGCATGTAAGTAATTTTTCAGTATGTATGTAAATTTCCCTTTATTATGTTCATCACACTGAAGACACAGTAATAGTTAATCCATGTTCTTGTACCATTATTTATGATGAATTGATGATAACTTGGATATTGTTCCAGAGGAGAGCTTGACCAAGGTTTTCTCACCTTTGACTTTCCTAAGCAGAAAGGGTTGTTGGGACTGCCTTTGAAATTTTTCCTTAGGGAGCTTGCAACCATGCATATGATTTATTGTATTGTTTTACTTGCTCTTTATTAAAAAATATTGCTGTTGAATTTGACTATTATAAATGTGTTTTTGTGCAAACCTCTATTTTATGATTTTCTAATTTTATTGCAAATTTGAAAAAGTTAATACTGTTTGGTGAACATATTGTTTTGACTGGTTGTACTATTTTATTGGTTTAATCCTTCTCATACCCTGGTAAGTTAACAGGAACAATAATATACCAAAGAGTCTACATTAGTTTACACAAGAAATATGAACAATGATTTATTTAAGCCATTACAACAGACTACAACATTAGGGGAAGCCATGTGAATTTCAAATCAAAAACGTAAATAGGAGAAGAGCTTTATATTTCAATAAAAATTTATGACACAAAGCATGTGCAATAGTGTCTTTCTATTGACCTTAAAAAATGAAAAAAAAGAAGAAATTTATATTAATTAAAATTAAATTAATTAACTTAAAAATTGATTTATTCAGGCCTGTGGGAGCCTGCCAAAAGGAGATAACTGTTCCCCCGCTCTCCTCTTCAGTTTCAAGCAGATGAACGAGAGCTCGCAACCCTCATCACATTGTCTCGTTCCATGTCTTCCCTCTTGTTCGTCGTTCCTGCTTTGTTCGTCCCTATTGTTCTCTACTTCGTCCTCTGCGGATTAAAATCCACGCATATTCCTCTACGTTGAAGTTCTTCATCCGTCCTTGTTCACTGCTTTGTGTCGCACTTCACCACTCAGCCTCTCCCGCACTAATTGCTGCATCCATGCAAGCCACGATTAATTGCCTCCACCGTACCTGATCGTTTATGCCCTAACCTGAAGCCTGCACCCCACACTCGCTTCTGCGCTCCTTCATGTATAGCGACCAACCTTCCTCCCCCACAGAAAAAAAACAATCTTCTTTTAGGAATCACATGCAATAGAAGCCGGTTTTCTCCTGTGCCGTTTGCCTCACGCACGGCAGACGAATTTTGAAATTCTCAAGCCTGCTTTTTCCCAATCTCAGAGGGTCACACTCCTCTTTCCCGTGCACAGTGTCGTCTCTAACCTTCAAGCAATCCACTTCCTGCCCTAAACCGCACGTAAGGTCGCTCCATTTGAACTTCTCCTTTGCTCGATTCTTTCTTCTTTCCGCTCCAAAAGCCAGACGATCTGCTGCGATTGATGCCCACTGTCGAGCACCCCAACCACACATGATTGATGCCCACATCTGCTTTGCCCTAGCTCGTCAAAGCCTCTGTTGCTCCTCGCAAAACTGAGCCGCTCGACTCTCGCCTGAAGTCGTCGCCCTCCTCTGCTCACTCAGACCCTAACAACACACAAAATTCTTTTATCCATCTCCTTCTGCCCTAAGCAAAACTTTGCTTGTTTATGAAAACAGAGAAGCTATAGGCACCTCACGCCAATTCGAGCCAAATCTAAAATTGCAGGCCATCCTGATTAACTTTGCCCTACCCGAGCATTTTTTTTTATTCATGTCTACTGTTCATTTGATTTTATTTATTGCTGTGTATTGTAATAACAAAAATTTTTTTTTTGTGTTTTTACCGTTGTCACTGTCGTTGATGCCGTCGGGGCTCTGAAAGGTATAAAGGTGGGCATTTGGGAAGCTTTTCGAAAACCTAGTACCCATTATGCAGGGACAATTGTGAAACTCGTTTAGAGAATTCTTTTAAAATTAGAGTTTCATGTTTTCCTACAGGTAGAATATTAGGGCAATTGGGAAGCTTTTTTTTTTTCGAAAACCTTCATTCAAAGGGAGCACGGTACCCGTTACGCGGGGAAAATTGCGAACTCGTAGGGAGAATTGTTTTTTAAATCGGGGAACTCTTTGCTTATGATTTTAAATTTTCTGCATATTTTAGCTTGAGGAGCATATTATGAAGCAATATTTACATAAATTTCACTCAATTCCTTACATATTTGGTACTATAATCAATTGGTAAATGGAAAAATGGATGAGCAATAGGACCTTATAATGCATGGTTTAGGGAGATATTGATGTAAGTAGCTTTCTTCTTACATTCAGGAAAGAAGTTTTTGAAAAATTAGAAAAAAGATTTTTATGAGTGTTGAGCTAGTGTTGGGAGGGTGTAAGAAATTTGTTGCTATATGAATATGTCCAGCATGCATTTTAAAGTCTTTTGAAATATTCTTGCCCCATAAGAGATCAGTTTTTAGATGTGACAGTTCTATTGCAAACAATACTATTGCACATGGACAATATTATCATTTATCCAAAAATAGCTGCAAATCAGCTGTTTTTCAAATACACGAACCAAAGAGTTAGCCAGCTTATCCGGATCAGCTATTTATCAACAGATTATTGATAAGCTGCACCTGCTTCAAACCGACCCCCTCAATAAATATGAAAAATATGAATCGAGATTTTATCATCAATTTTAACATTTCAGTGAAGTAAATTGTGAACAGTAGTGTTTTAAATCCCATGCAAGTAATTGCCGTTAATTTAATAAACTCATCACAGGAGTCTTTGTACCTTGCTCCGCATTTCAATAAATCTATTTCAAAACCTCATAACAACACATACCACTCAAAACTTTGCCACTTTACCTATTTATGAAAANGTGATTTT
Source organism: Phalaenopsis hybrid cultivar (assembly GCA_002079205.1). Lineage (NCBI taxonomy): Eukaryota > Viridiplantae > Streptophyta > Magnoliopsida > Asparagales > Orchidaceae > Phalaenopsis > Phalaenopsis hybrid cultivar. The sequence continues at coordinate 226,876 of JXCR01036397.1, forward strand.
CTAATTTTATTGCAAATTTGAAAAAGTTAATACTGTTTGGTGAACATATTGTTTTGACTGGTTCTACTATTTTATTGGTTTAAGCCTTCTCATACCCTGGTAAGTTAACAGGAACAATAATATACCAAAGAGTCTACATTAGTATCCACAAGAAATACGAACAATGATTTTTTTATGCCATCACAACAGACTACAAAATTAGGGGAAGCCATGTGAATTTGAAATCAAAAACGTAAATAGGGGAAGAGCTTTATATTTCAAGAAAATTTAATTGACCTTAAAAAATGAAAAAAAAAAGAAATTTTATATTAATTAAAATAAAATTAATTAACTTAAAAATTGATGAATTCACGCCTGTGGGAGCCTGCCAAAAGGAGATAACTGTTCCCCCGCTCTCTCTTCAGTTACAAGCAGATGAACGAGAGCTCGCAACCCTCATTCACATTGTCTCGTTCCATGTCTTCCCTCTTGTTCGTCGTTCCTGCTTTGTTCGTCCTTATTGTTCTCTACTTCGCCCTCTTCAGATTAAAATCCCCGCATATTCCTCTACGTTGAATTCCTTCATCCGTCCTTGTTCACTGCTTTGTATCGCACTTCACCACTCAGCCCTTCCCGCAGTAATTGCTGCATCCATCCAAGCCGCAATTAGTTACCTCCACCCTACCTGATTGTTTACGCCCTAACCTGAAGCCTGCACCCCACACTCGCTTCCGCGCTCCTTCCTGTATAGCGACCCAACCTTCCTCCCCCACAGAAAAAGGCAATCTTCTTTTAGGAATCACACGCAATAGAAGCCACTCTTCTCCTGTGCCGTCTGCCTCACGCACGGCAGACGAATTTTGAAATTCTCAAGCCTGCTTTTTCCCAATCTCAGAGAGTCGCACCCCTCTTTCCCGTGCACAGTGTCATCTCTAACCTTCAAGCGATCCACTTCCTGCCCTAAACCGCACGTAAGGTCACTCCATTTGAACTTCCCCTTTGCTCAATTCTTTCTTCTTTCTGCTCCAAAAGCCAGACGATCTGCTGCGATTGATGCCCATTGTCGCGCCCCCCAACCACACACGATCTCCTACGCACGTCTGCTTTGCCCTAGCTCGTCAAATCCTCTGCTGCTCCTCGCAAAACTGAGCCGCTTGACTCTCGCCTGAAGTCGTCACCCTCCTCTGCTCACTCAGACACCCTAACAACACACAAAATTCTTTTATCCATCTTCTTCGGCCCTAAGCAAAGCTTCACTTGTTTATGAAAACAGAGAAGCTATAGGCACCTCACGCCAATTCGAGCCAAATCTAAAATTGCAGGCCATCCCGATTAACTTTGCCTTACCCGATCATTTTTTTTATTCATGCTTACTATTCATTTGATTTTATTTATTGCTGCGTATTGTAATAACAAAAAAATGTTTTGTATTTTTACCGCTGTCACTGTTGTTGATGCCTTCGGGGCTCTGAAAGGTATAAAGGTGGGGCATTTGGGAAGCTTTTTTGAAAACCTCCATTTGAGGAGAACATAGTACCCATTATACAGGGAAAATTGTGAAACTCGTTTAGAGAATTCTTTTAAAATTAGAGTTTCATGTTTTCTTATAGGTAGAATCGTGGGGCATTTGGGAAGCTTTTTTTTTTCTAAAACCTTCATTCGAAGGGAGCACGGTACCCGTTACACGGGGAAAATTGTGAACTCGTCGGGAGAAATATTTTTTAAATCGGGGAACTCTTTGCTTGTGATTTTAAATTTTCTACATATTTTAGCTTGAGGAGCATATTATGAAGCAATATTTACATAAATTTCACTCCATTCCTTACATATTTGGTACTATAATCAATTGGTAAATGGAAAAATGGAAGAGCAATAGGACCTTATAATGCATGGTTTAGGGAGATATTGATGTAAGTAGCTTTCTTCTTACATTTAGGAAAGAAGTTTTTGAAAAATTAGAAAAGATTTTTATTTTTGTTGAGCTAGTGTTGTGAGGGTGTAAGAAATTTGTTGCTATATGAACATGTCCAGCATGCATTTTAAAGTCTTTTGTAATATTCTTGCCTCATAAGAGATTAGTTTTTAGCTGTGACAGTTCTGTTGCAAACAACACTATTGCACATGGACAAAATAGTCATTTATCAAAAAATAGCTGCAAATCAGTTGTTTTTCAAATACACAGACCAAACAGTCAGTCAGTTTATCCCGATCAGCTATTTATCAACAGATTATTGATAAGCTGCACCTGCTCCAAACAGACCCTCTTAATAAATATGAAAAATATGAATCGAGATTTTATCATCAAATTTGACATTTCAGTGAAGGAAATTGTGAACAGTAGTGTTTTAAATCCTATGCAAGTAATTGCCGTTAATGTAATAAACTCATCACAGGAGTCTTTGTACCTTGCTCCGCATTTTAATAAATCTATTTCAAAACCTCATAACAACACATACCACTCAAAACTTTGCCACTTTACCTATTTATGAAAANTTAGCATTTTAACCTCCCAATACTTTCACTTAAAATTCTTCAGCAGCAGTTGGTAAAGGGGGGCAGCCGTAATGCAAAAAGTTGTTAGAATGTTATATAGAAAGTTTGGGCGGTTTAGGTGTTATATTCAATATTCTGGGTGATTGTTATGTAAAAACACTAGAAAAAAATGAGTTTATATCTTGAAGGCTACAAAGTCAACTTCAATTTTAGGGGACTTTACATACATATCACACAAATGTTATGCATTTACATATTTAACACTTTGGTGTCATAATAACATCCAAATATATGCATGAAAAGGTGTATGTCTTTCAGTATATAATGTTGGCATGGTGATATGTTGATATGCCATACAAGTAAATATTAAAGTTTAGATNATGATTTTCTAATTTTATTGCAAATTATACTGTTTGGTGAACATATTGTTATGACTGGTTCTACTATTTTATTGGTTTAAGCCTTCTCATACCCTGGTAAGTTAACAGGAACAATAATATACCAAAGAGTCTACATTAGTATACACAAGAAATATGAACAATGATTTATTTAAGCCATCACAACAGACTACAAAATTAGGGGAAGCCATGTGAATTTCAAATAAAAAACGTAAATAGGAGGAGCTTTATATTTAAAGAAAATTTATGACACAAAGAATGTGCAATAGTGTCTTTCTATTGACCTTAAAAAATGAAAAAAAAAGAAATTTTATATTAATTAAAATTAAATTAAAAATTGATTTATTCAGGCCTGTGGGAGCCTGCCAAAAGGAGATAACTGTTCCCCCGCTCTCCTCTTCAGTTACAAGCAGATGAACGAGAGCTCGCATCCCTCATTCACATTGTCTCGTTCCATGTCTTCCCGCTTGTTTGTTGTTCCTGCTTTGTTTCGTCTCTATTGTTCTCTACTTCGTCCTCTTAGGATTAAAATCCCCGCATATTCTTCTACGTTGAAGTCCTTCATCCGTCCTTGTTCACTGCTTTGTGTCGTACTTCACCACTCAGCCCTTCCTGCACTAATTGTTGCATCCATCCAAGCCGAGATTAATTACCTCCACCTTACCTGATCGTTTATGCCCTAACCTGAAGCCTCCGCGCTCCTTCCTGTATAGCGACCCAACCTTTCTCCCCCACAGAAAAAGACGATCTTCTTTTAGGAATCACATGTAATAGAAGCCGCTCTTCTCCTGTGCCGTCTGCCTCACGCACGGCAGACAAATTTTGAAATTCTCAAGCCTGCTTTTTCCCAATCAGAGGGTCGCACCCCTCTTTCCAGTGCACAGTGTGGTCTCTAACCTTCAAGCGATCCACTTCCTGCCCTAAACCGCACAAAAGGTCGCTCCATTTGAACTTCTCCTTTGCTCAATTCTTTCTTCTTTCCGCTCCAAAAGCTAGACAATCTGCTGCGATTGATGCCTACTGTCGCGCCCCTCCAACCACACACTATCTCCTATACACGTCTGCTTTGCCCTAGCTCGTCAAAGCCTCTGCTGCTCCTCGTGAAACTGTGCCGCTCGACTCTCGCCTGAAATCGTCGCCCTCCTCTGCTCTCTCAGACCCTAACAACACACAAAATTCTTTTATCCATCCCCTTCAGCCCTAAGCAAAGCTTCACTTGTTTATGAAAACAGATAAGCTATAGGCACCTCACGCCAATTCGAGCCAAATCTAAAATTGCAGGCCATCCCAATTAACTTTGCCCTACCTGAGCATTTTTTTTATTCATGCTTACTGTTCATTCGATTTTATTTATTGCTGCGTATTGTAATAACAAAAAAAATGTTTTGTATTTTTACCGTTGTCACTGTCGTTGATGCCGTTGGGGCTCTAAAAGGTATAAAGGTGGGGCATTTGGGAAGCTTTTTCGAAAACCTCCATTCGAGGAGAACAAAGTACCCATTATACGGCGAATATTGTGAAACTCGTTTAGAGAATTCTTTTAAAATTAGAGTTTCATGTTTTCCTATAGGTAGAATAGTGGGGCAATTGAGAAGCTTTTTTTTTTTTTTTTGAAAACCTTCATTCGAAGGGAGCACGGTACCCGTTACGCGGGGAAAATTGCGAACTCGTCGGGAGAATTATTTTTTAAATCGGGGAACTCTTTGCTTGTGATTTTAAATTTTCTGCATATTTTAACTTGAGGAGCATATTATGAAGCAATATTTACATATATTTCACTCAATTCCTTACATATTTGGTACTATAATCAATTGGTAAATGGAAAAATGGAAGAGCAATAGGACCTTATAATACATGGTTTAGGGAGATACTGATGGAAGTAGCTTTCTTCTAACATTCAGGAAAGAAGTTTTTGAATAATTAGAAAAGATTTTTATGTGTTGAGCTAGTGTTGGGAGGGTGTAAGAAATTTGTTGCTATATGAACATGTCTAGCATGCATTTTAAAGTCTTTTGAAATATTCTTGCCTCAACACTATTGCACATGTATAGATGGTCATTTATCCAAAAATAGCTGCAAATCAGTTGTTTTCCAAATACACAAACCTAACGGTCAGCCAACTTATCCGAATCAGCTATTTATCAACAGATTATTGATAAGCTGCACCTACTCCAAACAGACCCCCTTAATAAATATGAAAAAAAATGAGCAGAGATTTTATAATCAATTTTGACATTTCAGTGAAGGAAATTGTGAACAGTAGTGTTTTAAATCCTATGCAAGTAATTGCCGTTAATTTAATAAACTCATCACAGGAATCTTTGTACCTTACTCCGCATTTCAATAAATCTACTTCAAAACCTCATAACAACACATACCACTCAAAACTTTGCCACTTTACCTATTTATGAAAAATGCATATTTTAAAAACTGATAGCATTTGTGATGTGATATGAATGCTTTGAGCGATTATGAACTTAAAAGATATTTAAATATATGTAAATTATGCGGTATTTATGTAAATCCTCCAAAACTCTTATAATATCATCTCCTATTTGTTAATCATCCATCATCTATCCCTCTTTCTCTCCAGGGCTGACAAGGGAGAAACTGTGAGAGCATCCTATATTCATTTCCTTGATCCTCTCAACAGATCAGCAGTTGCTGCTGAAATGTTCCACAGACTGAAAACCTCAGAGAACAGCTTCACAATTGGAACTTGTCATGCTGTGGATCCTCTCACCCTTCTCAAAGCCAAACTCAGCAATAATGGCAAGGTTTCAGTTCTCTGTCAGCATGAATGGAGGCCCAAATCTCTGGTAACTATTTCAGCCGAGTATGATCCCAAATCTGTAATTTCACCTTCCAGGTTAGGTCTTGTTTTGGCTCTCAAACCTTAATTTTATCACCCTAATCTCTTTTATTGGAAGCAATGAGATTTTTTTAAGGTCAATTTTGTTATAAAAATTCATCTGTATGAGATGAATGAATATATAGTTGAATTGGTTTGTGTGTTGTATGTTGTATTAGAGTTTAGCTGAAAAAGCAGCAGAATTGAATAGTTATTTATGTTTTTTTATTTTTGTAATTTTTCTGGTTCTGCTGAGGGAATTCTGAAATTGTTTAAATTGGGTATATTTATAATTAACGTTTTACAAACCTTTAATTTGATTTGAATTTTTAGTGTCTTTGTTTCGAAAAAAATATTACATCAGGAGTCCTAATGCAATTAATCACAATGCGCCACATGTACGGTCTGGCCCCACTGAATACAAAAATTAAATAGTTTAATGCATGGATGGGCCATACTGTACACGTGGCGCATTGTGATTGAACTTTTGCATCAGGACTCTTGATGTAATAATATTTTTTCTTTTGTTTCTATTTTTTGTTAGGGATTGAATTTGCTCATATATTAGCAGTAGTTATCATTGATGTCTATGAAAGAGAGTGCTAGATTTGTAAATAGTATTTAAACATTGCTATTTACAAAATCTAGCGCTCCAAAGTGATTTTTTTAGCCACCGAATTGATATATTTATGCTAAACACTGTCAGAACAGTTGAGAATTTGATAAAAATGAAAAATATGGCTTGGAGTTTTATCATAAATTTGGAATATTTGAGTGAGGATTTGAAAATTGGATCAAAAGGGTGCTAGATTTGTAAATAGCAATGTTTCGGGTGCTATGTATGTAATTGCCCCTTATTTAGGAAGTATTGCATGCGTACTGCTCAAATTTTATGTATTTACATATCCAACACGTGAACTTCAAATTTTGCATACATTTTATTTTTGCTTGAGCATGAGAAGGTGAATTACATAATGTAAAATATTATTTTATAATTTAAAGATAAATTTTGAATTTTAATATATTTTGAATATGTTTATGAGCTAACTAGTCAAGTCATGCATGACTTGAGCTTAACGCGTTACTTATCAGGTCGTGTTGGAGCTGGCTCATGAGTCGGCTCGACTCAATTACATCCCTAATTTTGAATGTGAATCTCATTTCATTGATATTCAAATAATGCTCGAACTCAATTCAAATAATTTTGGAATATGGTTGAAATGTTGCATTAAAAATGTTAATAAAATAAATTATAATTGTCATGTCTTTTACATGAATCTTTTTTTTTTTTTTTTTTTCATAAATGACCTCAATCTTATTCAAGTCTAATTTCAATTCTATCAAGTTTGATGAAATAAGGAAAATTTGCATTCATGTCACACAATTCTTATATATTTTAGAAGTATCATTTTTATTGCATTTGTAATATTTTTGCCTTACAAATTTGTCAATGAAAATTGCATTTCTTTTTATAAAACTGATAGCAATAATATTTTTTTTTTATATAATGTCAAATATTTGATTGGTATGCATGAAATATAAAAATTTAAGCGTGAAAATATATAATAAAAGTTTATATACATATATAAATAGGAAAATCTTCCTAAAATTAAAGAAATTTACATTCATTCCACTTTAGTCCCAAGAGGTCACATGCCTAGTATTATGAATTTAGCTTGAATGATTGTTCGTTTAATCGCTCGAAGTTTCATTTAAGTTTTGGCTGGGATTAAGATCGGATCAAAATGAACAAGCCAAACTAGGAGTTGAAACTTTGGATCATTTTTTTTAGAGCTGCTTTCAGACCATGCATGAATCGGCTCGAACTAGCTCGAAATATTTATTTATAAAAAAATATGTACATAACGCTAAATAAAGTCGAATGTAACAAGCTGATTTCGAGCTAAAAACATATCCAAATAACTTAAGGTGAGCCGGTTCATTTCGATTTCGAGCCGGATAAAGCAGGTTTCAAATTGAAACGAATCTAAACGACTCAATTTGAGCCAACTCGTTCTGATTTTGGTCTGGATTGTGCTCGATTCAATTTCGATTCGAGCGGAACAATCTTGACATCAAATATAAAAACCCGAGTCTATTTCCAGCCAAACTCAACCCAATTGAGCTCTAAATCCAATTGTTAACACGATCTAACTCCTAAACTCTACATTTTGCACATACTACCATTTTAAATTTTAAAAAAATGTAAAATACAAATTCTCAGGTTAGATGTGTAAATACATAGTCGTTGAGTGGTATTTATGTAAATAGTAAATTTATATATATAAATAAAAGTTTTCGCTTTACCGGGGCGCAAGCCGGACACACTCCTCTCAGTTTCACTTGGTTCCTCTTCCTCCACGCTTCGCTCATCTTCCTTTCTTCCTCGCTTCTACAGCTCTCAATCTTTTCACAGAGACACAGTGAGAGAGAGAGAGATGGACGCACTAACCAGATTCGGCTATTCAGCTTCTCTTGCTTACAAGCCACAATGTTGCCGAAGACCAGCAGTTCCGCTCTTAACGACGCCATTTTCGCTTCCTTTTCTACCTCCCTGCAGGATTCATTCTGATTCTTCTCCACCCCCTTCTGCTTTATCTCCTTCAGTTTCCAGTGGGAAAGAGGACTGCTCTTCAGATGCAGAAGTTGGAAGAGAGAGAATGTTGAAGAGAAAGGGGGAGAAAACAAGGGGAGGAGAGATAATCCTGCATTCCATTAACCCTAATGCTCTTCTGTTCTTCGCAGCGCTTCCCGGAAGTGAGCCCCTAAATGCTTTCTTCAATTGCATTCATAGCACTTGCAATATTGTTATTTACAAATCTAGCACCCTTTTACATAGCACTTGAAATATTGTTTTTTTACAAATCTATCACTCTTTTACCATTTTTATTTACAAATCTAGCAACCTAAATGTTTTTTACATACCAACCACCCAAAACTTTCACTCAAAAATCTTCAGCAGCAGTTGGTAAAGAGGGGCAGCCGTAATGCAAAAAGTTGTTAGAATGTTATATATAAAGTTTGGGCGGTTTAGATGTTATATTCAATATTTTGGGTGATTGTTATGTAAAAACACTAGAAAAAAATGGCCAAATGAGTTTACATCTTGAAGGCTACAAAGTCAACTTCAGTTTTAGGGGACTTTACATACATATCACACAAATGTTATGCATTTACATATTTAACACTTTGGTGTCATAATAACATCCAAATATATGCATGAAAAGGTGCCTGTCTTTCAATATAAAATGTTGGCATGGTGATATGTTGATATGTCATATAAGTAGATATTAAAGTTTAGATGTTCGATATGTAAAAAATTAGGAGTCTTGTGGCACGCAGGTCTTTTGAAATTTTATCCGGACTCCGGACGCAAATTTGCTTCCTGGTGAAAACTTGTCACGTGGCAAGTGGGCCCCACATTTGTTAAAAAATCACCCATAACAATTGTATTACAGTGAAACCCACTTGTCACGTGGTAAGTTTTTCACCAAACTCCAGATACAATATTCTCTCCCATTGAACGGCGTAGTTTTACATGTTTACAAGTATAAAGCATAATTATCACCCTTTCTAAGCTTTTTTCTATTCCAGAGAAGTTCATATTGGCTCACTCTTCTAGTTGTTTGGTTATCTCTCATTAGTAACTGTGCAATACTAATGATGGTTATATGGCAGGTGAAGTTGTAAGGTCTGTGTTTGGACCCTTTGTTGAGGTTGTGAAGACATGGAATTTACCAGAATGGCTTGTTCAACGGGGTCATCCAGGTAATATGGTGAGTTCAACATTCCATTTTCTATGTATTTACTTATATACTGCCTAAACTTTTCTTTTTTATATTTATACCACCCATATCTTTCATGACACAAAAAGATTACCACCATTTGAACTTTTAGAAAGTGAAATATGCATTTTCATGCATAGGTAAGGAAAAAATCTTACATACGGAGTCCGAACGAAGCTCTGCTTTCAGACTCTAATAAAATTAAAAAAGTGCATCTGACTGAACCCACCTAAAAAATGATGAAAAGATGCTAATAGCACCACGACGTTATTTGTGTGATCCTCCGGGCGGTGTTATTAGTATTGTTCACGGGTGTTATTGTAGTGTTATTGTGTTGTTATTAGAGTTGTTTTGCAGGGGTTATTGTAGTGTTATCGCGGTGCTGTTTGCGTTTTCCTCTGGACAATATTATTGCGCTAATCACCAGTGTTATTGCGGTGTTATTATGACATTATTCAAGTCATTTTGCGGGGTTATTGAAGCGAAACCGCGGTACCAGTGGTATTACGGTGTTATTGGAGTTGTTCTTCAATACCACCACAATGAACGCATTTTCGTCATTTTTTAGGTGGGCTCAGTCAGATACACCGTATGTAATATTTTTTTTAGTAGTTAAGTGAACTTCTGGTCTTAGATGTGTAAATACATAAGAATCACGGGGCATGTTTGTAAATCTTTTTTTTTTTATTTTATTTTTTGGTGCTGCAGGCTGTTGTACTCTTTGCAATGGGTGGTTATGGATCTTATCTGGGATTTCGAATAAGACTGTCAAAGGATGCAGTGAGTTTATTTCCTTTCTGTGTCATCTCAACATGAAACTATTAGATTATGAACAGATNATTATTGTGTTGTTATTAGAGTTGTTTTGCAGGGGTTATTGTAGTGTTACCGCGGTGTTGTTTGCGTTTTCCTCTGGACAATGTTATTGCGCTAATCACCAGTGTTATTGCGGTGTTATTATGACATTATTCAAGTTATTTTGCGGGGTTATTGAAGCGAAACCGTGGTACCGGCGGTATTGCGGTGTTATTGGAGTCGTTCTTCAATACCACCACAATGAACGCATTTTTGTCATTTTTTAGGTGGGTTCAGTCAGATACACCTGACAAGATTTTATTGGAGTCTCGTATGTAAGATTTTTTTTAGTAGTTAAGTGAACCTGTGGTCTTAGATGTGTAAATACATAAGAATCAAGGGGCATGTTTGTAAATCTTTTTTATTTTATTTTATTTTTGGGTGCTGCAGGCTGTGGTACTCTTTGCAATGGGTGGTTATGGATCCTATCTGGGATTTCGAATAAGATTATCAAAGGATGCAGTGAGTTTATTTCCATTCTGTGCCATCTCAACATGAAACTATTAGATTATGAACAGATATGAATTGATTTTTTATTTTATTTTCTATATAAATATAAATATATAATGCATTATATGCTACATACTTTGAATAATTCCTTCAAAGGAAGCATAGTTTTATTTATTTATTTATTTAATTTAATAATTTATGTGAAGGAAGAGAAGGCCATGGCGAAGAACCTGCACCCAAAGTTACTAGCTGGAATGTTCTTTTTCTTTGCTGTTGGGGCAACAGGAGGGATAACAGCATTGCTAACTTCAGATAAACCTATACTAGAAAGGTGACTCTTTTACATTTATTTAGAAATATTTACATCCATGCCCAGTTAATTTCTATCTATTTACATATCCATCACCTTACCTATCTACGAAAGATTTGAGTGGTATGGTTTTAAGAAAAGTTTAGAGGTTAGATATGTTAAATACATACAAAATCTGACTTGAATCAATTGAATGCAGTCCTCATGCTGTTTCGGGCTTGATCGGGCTTTCGTTGTTGGCTGTTCAAACAATTTTGCCGGCTCTTTTTAAGGTAAATACTAAATATTTATTTATTTTGTTTGGTTTAAGTATGTTATTGGTTGTAGTTACATGCAAGGATTAAAAAGAAGGAAGTTTTACATGGATGCCCCTCGATTCCCATGTATTTTACATATGTAGCAGTTATACTTCATTTTTTTTTGCAAATTAGTATTTAGTTTGGTCCTTTTTAGTTATTTTCTCTTTTAAATTATTTTGGGGGCATTATACAAACTTTAAATTAGATGTAATTTTCATGTTTTCTAGCAATAATGAGTTGCATGAGAAATATGTTTTGAAATATAAATATTCTTTACCATGCAATGCAGGATTATCCAGGGCTGAGGACTGTGCATGGGCTTCTTGGCAGCAGCATCATGGCACTCTTCCTTTTCCATGCAGCTCTTGGACTGCAGCTGGGACTCAGTTTTTGACTTATGTAATGCTATTATCACCCAAACTTTCATTCAATGTTTTGGAAGATTTACATAAGTAACCCTCTCAATTCTTATGTATTTACACTCCTATACTTCATTTTTTACATACATATCATACCAATGGCAACTGTTGTTGATGTGATATGAAAGATTTGAAAGATTTAGGTGATGTAAATGTAAGAAGTAGAGTTTTGGCGTTTGATATGTAAATACTTGGGAATTGGGTGGGTATGCATGTAAATGCCACTTTATTTTTAGTAGAAGGCTTACATACATGCACCAACAGTGGTATAAATTTATATACAAACATCTATTTTTACATACATACCGCCTGCATATTCATGAAATGATGTATTTTCACTTTTTAAAAAGTTAAAATGATGGTATTTTTAATATGATATAAATGATTTGGGTAATATAAATGTTAAAAGTGAAATTTAGAGGTTTGATATGTATATTCATGGCAACTGGGTGATACTCATATAAATATCAATTTTTATTAATTAATCATATTATATATTTATCTCAAAATAAATTTAATGACTGCCAAACTAAAGCTTATAAGTGCGGCAGCGTTTTTGAAAATGCCGCCTAACCGTTTGGTTTGCGCGTTTTTTAAAATGCAACCCGCCGCGTTTGAGTTTTTTACATTAAACACAGGCCGCAGGTCGACACCTGCGGTCATCCTGCGGGCCGTGTTTTACAAGCTGCCCCAANCACCTGCGGTCATCCTGCGGGCCGTATTTTACAAGCTGCCCCAAACAGACCCTATAAAAAGAAGAGAGAAAATTAAATCTATTCTAAAAAAATAAAAAAGAGCCTTAACATCCATACCACCTAATTTCTATAAATTTGCATATCTAAAACCTAAAATTTACTTTTTCACGTTAATACAATCCAAATCTTTCATTTTACATCAAAATTATCACTATTTTAACTTTGTATATACCTTTTCATGCAAACATAAAGTGGTACATGTATAAAAAAATTAAAGTTTGAAGCTAGAAATGTGAATACATAGGAATCGAGTGGTATGCATGTAAATATTTCAAACTAAAAATGACTGTAAAATTAACCACAAAAAAAGGCATTTTTGTCTGCTAATGAATCAATCCTCTCTGCAGCTTATTAGTTNTGTATGTACCTTTTCATGCAAAGATAAAGTGGTACATGTATAAAAAAATTAAAGTTTAGAAGCTAGAGATGTGAATACATAGGAATCGAGTGGTATGCATGTAAATATATCAAACTAAAAATAACTGTAAAATTAACCACAAAAAAAGGCATTTTTGTCTGCTAATGAATCAATCCTCTCTGCAGCTTATTAGTTCATCCTAATCTCTTAGTTGAATCAGACCCATATGTTTCAGCAGTGAAAACAACAATAATCATAAAATAGACCCTGATTTAGGCCCATCCGAAGCAAAAAAAAAAAAAAATGATAAAAAAGGAGAGAATTACAAAAAGGACCTTAGGAGCCAAGCAGCTTCTTCCACCTCGCATAAGCCAGCACAAGCAAGAAGATGAGGAAGGAGCCAGCTGATGTTCCTGCCACAAATGGGGTGAAGATGTGGTTTATCTCATACAGCTCGCATGGAATGTTCATTGCAAACAGACCGGCTATCAACGTGTTTATCGCAATCGCGAATGATGCGATGCCGATCACCAGCTGCAGCTGAATCAATTCGTTTCGATGGCTGTCCAGTTGAATGTTCACATAGTCTTCTGTGTCGTCGATGTACTCCCTAACCTGTGTGTGTTGGGGGGGACCAAAACAAAAATATGAAATGTCTAACATGTAATATGTAATATGTAATTTCAATCGAATGAAAAAGAAACAGTATGATGANGGACCAAAACATAAATATGAAATGTCTAACATGTAATATGTAATATGTAATTTCAATCGAATGAAAAAGAAACAGTATGATGATTACATACCGAAAGTATTTTATTTCGGGTGCCCTCCAGCTGCATGAAATAAGCCTCCAACAACATCTCCAAATCCTCCACATTGTTATCTTCTGAAGGGAAACTGGTAAAGCTCGCACTGCCTCTGACGTTGGAATTTAGTCTTGCCAGGTGTGGCGGCGCAAGAACTATGCTGTTTGTAGCAGCAGAAGCCATCAGAGCTTCAAATTGCTGATTCTGGATCTGCTTCCTTGTCAGATATAATTGTGCCATATCTTCATTGTCGTCCAATAGATGTTCAATTTCATCCCTAACCTTTTGAACGCGAGCGAGAAGACGAGTAAGGTTGCTTTTTAAGCTACGAACTCGTTCCAGGTTCTTTGTGCTGACATTCATGGCCAAGTCATCCAATACAGGATACGCATTTCGTTCTAGATCAGACACACTGGAATCTAAAAAGGAGCAGACAAATTCTAATGCAACCTCCAGCACCTGAAACTCAAACGGAAGCTCCTCTTCGTCTTTCGCGTTGCACAACCATCTTTCTTCTGTTGATGGATTTTCTTTAAAATGAACATCGTCATGGATGGGATCATGAACTTTGGACGGAGAGTTGAGACGGATTTGTTGTCTCAGTTGTTCGACAAAAGGGACAACTTCTTGACAGAGGGGATCCAAGAGAAGCACTTCTTCAGCAGTTACAATAGCCTTTATGAACTCCAAATTAATAACCATAGCCTTCTCCCTAGCTAAAGGGCCGAAAAATAGTTAGCTAGTGGAAATTTGAGAAAATGATAGCAATAAAGCCATTAGTCGGATGCTTAGTACTTTAAAGGAAGATTTACATACATACCACTCAATTCTTCTGTATTTACATATTTAACTCTTAAAACAATAATTTTTACAAAAATGCCACGTTCCCAATGCATGAAAAAATGTATTTCATTTGTTAAAAGTTAAAATAGTTGTATTTTTTTATGTGATAGTAAAATTTTGGGTGGTATAAATGTACAAAAGTAAAGTTTGGGTGTTAAATATGCAAATACGTAAGTATTGGGTGGTATGCAAGTAAATGCCACTACTATAAATATAGAAATTAGCCAGACGTATCTTCAAGAATAATTCACAAAGGCAAGCATATCAGAAGACATACCGGTTGATGTTTGCCTGAAGAAGGTTTTCTGCAGAAATCCAAATATTGTGAGGGATGGGTTAAAAGTTTAGCTCTTTTTGGTTGATTTATTGGGTGGATGAAAATTGCAGGAATCAAGTATTTTCTGTGTCCCTATGAGCTCAGGTCGTTTAAGAATATGTAATTTTAGAAAAAAATAGTTAAGTATGATTAAATGGAATCAAAGAAGAGGTATTAATTCTATTAAAAACTGAGTGGTTGTAGAACATCTTTGTTATGAAAATAGTTTTTGAGACGAACAGGGAATCTCTAAAAGGTGCAATAGATGTTATAGACGAGGACATAGGTGTTTATTTTGTGTAGGTTGGTTTATATGGCGGATGAACATTATCAAGTACTTCTTCCCTCTATCCCGAAAGTAAAAAAAAAAGTTGATATTGAAGTTTGAAATCTCATTCGTTGGTGGATAATTTGTCTGTATTTCAACAACAACAACAACAAAATCTTTATCCCACTAATTGGGGTCGGCTACATAAATCCTTTTTCTTCGTTGCTAATTTATATTATCTAGAGTTTATTTAAAATGTTGAGTGATGATTATACTTAAGACTAATTTTTCAATTTTTAAATCTAACTGAAGGAGAAAAAATCCTACATTTATGATTTATCTCAAATTAATTTCCTAAGTTGGCTAAGTTAAATTTCTTTAACTTACTTAGATTTTCATTATTTTCTAATCTCTTTCTATAATTAAGAAACCTAAACAAATATGGTTACTTCATTATATTCACGTATGAACTAGTTAGATGATTGCACCGAGAATTTTATTTTTTAGATTTCAAATTCTCAAGTATATTCATATCTTACTCAAGAACTTGTGAATTTAAATTATTTGCTCTCTAGAGACACTTCTAATTTATATTTGAAATTTATCCATAGCCATTACACAAACTCAATTAAGTCTAAGCAAACTGAGTACGCTTTAAACAAACAGAGCAAATCAATTTAAGAACTTAACCAAAAAAAATTGATTTTAACATAAACTCACAGTACACAAATTAGTTCATACTTGTACTAAAAACATAAATATTGAATTCAAAGACTAAAATATTTATGAACAAATACAGGAGAGAAACCCAATTTGAGCGTTTTACCACTGCATTAGTCTTTTCTTCATTACCCTTGTTGCTCGCTTAGTTTTCCCAATGGCTTCTCCAAAAAGCCCCCCTTAATTCCCTAGCATAACTCCCAAATTGCCTACTCTTTCACCCATCCCAAAATTGTTTAAAATTGAAACCAGCCATCTTCGTAGCACTACAATGCTTCCTTCTTGATTGAATTGTTTAAATAAGTACATCAAAGCATAAACCCAAAGTCTAATTTTGAATGTTATTCTTCAAAATCTTAATTTTTCTCATTCTTGAAACCTATTTTGTTCCTCGCTCCACAGTTTCATATATATGAATTACAAATGCAAAAAAATTAAGTTTTATGATAGTAAGCATCTAATTTTATAAATTTTACTTGAAAATAATACTAAATTACTAATCTATTTATTCAACAAAACTCATTTCTCAATAAAAAATCTTCAAGTAATTATTTTCACCACTATTTATAGTTTCAATGTCATTATTGACCGAGTTCATAAAGATAAACCACTTATCTTTAATCAATGTTAATTATTTGTGGATTGTTTTTCATGACTTCAATTCCATCTTACTAGATGTTAGCTATGATGATCTTCCCTTTTCTGATCATTTGTTGACCTGGGTCCAACAAAAATCATATCAGTGGAAAGCTGAGAAGTTCGACGCCTCTCTATGGTGGACCGGCCGGTTACTTCACAAAATCATGGAAAATTTTGACTGGGGATATCATTGGANCGAGTTCATAAACATAAACCACTTATTTTTAATCAATTTTAATTATTTGTGGATTGTTTTTCATGACTTCAATTCCATCTTACTAGATGTTAGCTAGATGACCTTCCCTTTTATGATCATTTGTTGACCTGGGTCCAACAAAAATCATATCAGTGGAAAGCTGAGAAGTTCAACGCCTCTCTATGGTGGACCGGCCGGTTACTTCACAAAATCATGGAAAATTTTGACTGGGGATATCATTGGAAACCCCTTCATTAGTTTTCTTCCCTTCCTATTTTATGTTTCTTTTTTTTTATTTCAGAATTATTTCAATTCCTAATTTAAACTAGATATTTGATAAGTAAGTAAATTAGGAGGCATTGATTTCTCTATATATACATGCAACCTATATGTAAATAATAAGATCAAAGATTTTTTTCCTTCCAAACTTGTTTTCCACAATATAAAACTNTATTTCAGAATTATTTCAATTCCTAATTTAAACTAGATATTTGATAAGTAAATTAGGAGGCATTGATTTCTCTATATATATATATGCAACCTATATGTAAATAATAAGATCAAAGATTTTTTTCCTTCCAAACTTGTTTTCCACAATATAAAACTNCATGAAAGATTTGAGTGGTATGGTTTTAAGAAAAGATTAGAGGTTAGATATGTTAAACACATACAAATTCTGACTTGAGTCAATTGAATGCAGTCCTCATGCTGTTTCGGGCTTGATCGGGCTGTCGTTGTTGGCCGTTCAAACAATTTTGCCGGCTCTTTTTAAGGTAAATACTAAATATTTATTTATTTTGTTTGGTTTAAGTATGTTATTGGTTGTAGTTACATGCAAGGATTAAAAAGAAGGAAGTTTTACATAGATGCCCCTCGATTCCTATGTATTTACATATGTAGCTGTTATACTTCCATTTTTTTGCAAAATAGTATTTAGTTTGGTCCTTTTTAGTTATTTTCTCTTTTAAATTATTTTGGGGGCATCATATAAACTTTGAAGTTGTTATTTTTGCAGCATAAAATTAGATGTAGTTTTCATGTTTTCTAGCAATAATGAGTTGCATGAGAAATATGTTTTGAAATATAAATCTTCTTTCCCATGCAATGCAGGATTTGTTAGAATGGAGAAGTCTTTTGGATATGACAAATACTAACAACTTATAGAAGAAGCTTCACTCTTATTTATAACCTTAATTTGACTTGATACAAACTCAAAGACTCCACCCCTATTTATACTAGTGACACCTCCTAAATTAATGGCTAGAATTGTGTCACCACAATTCTAATCTAATGATTACAAATAATTATATATCTACCACACAATAATTCCACACCTACCACACCTAGCACATCTACTACACAATAATTTCATACCTACAACATATTCTAGAATAAGCTTTTAAAAATTAAGTTTTATTTAAACAACTAAAATCAAGTTTATATTTCAACAGGATTATCCAGGGTTAAGGACTGTGCATGGGCTTCTTGGTAGCAGCATCATGGCCCTTTTCCTTTTCCATGCAACTCTTGGACTGCAGCTGGGACTCAGTTTTTGACTTGTGTAATGCTATTACCACCCAAACTTTCATTCAATGTTTTGGAAGATTTACATAATTACCCCTCTCAATTCTTATGTATTTACACTCCTATACTTCATTTTTTACATACATACCATACTAATGCCACTGTTGTTGATGTGATATGAAAGATTTGAAAGATTTAGGTGATGTAAATGTAAGAAGTAGAGTTTTGAAGTTAGATATGTAAATAATTAGGAATTGGGTGGGTGTGCATGTAAATGCCATTTTATATTTAGTAGAAGGTTTACATACATGCACCAACAGTGGTCAAAATTTATATATTAACATCTATTTTTACATACATACCGCCTACATATTCATGAAATGATATATTTCACTTTTTAAAAAGTTAAAATGATAGTATTTTTAATATGATATATATGATTTGGGTAATGTAAATATTAAAAGTGAAATTTAGAGGTTAGATATGTATATTCATGGTAACTGGGTGATACTCATATAAAAATCAATTTTATTAATCAATCATATAATATATTTATCTCAAAGTAAATTTAATGACCGCCAAACTAAGGGCCCGTTTGATGCAGTTGTTTTTGAAAACGCTGCATAACTGTTTGGTTTGCGCGTTTTTTAAAACGCAACCTGTCGCGTTTGAGTTTTTTACATTAAACACAGGCTGCAGGTCGACACTTGCGATCATCCTGCGAGCCGCGTTTCACAAGCTGCCGCAAACAGACCCTAAACTTTGTTCTTCTTTCAACGCCACTTAAAAAGAAGAGAGAAAATTAAATCTATTCCAAAAAAATAAAAAGAGTTTTCACATCCATACCACCCAATTTCTATAAATTTGCATATCTAAAACCTAAAATTTACTTTTTCATGTTAATACAATCCAAATCTTTCATTTTACATCAAAATTATCACTATTTTAACTTTGTATGTACCTTTTCATGCAAAGATAAAGTGGTACATGCATAAAAAAATTAAAGTTTAGAAGCTAGAGATGTGAATACATAGGAATCGAGTGGTATGCATGTAAATATTTCAAACTGAAAATGACAGTAAAATTAACCACAAAAAAGGCATTTTTGTCTGCTAATGAATCAATCCTCTCTGCAGCTTATTAGTCCATTCATATTCATCCTAATCTCAGTTGAATCAGACCCAAAAGTTTCAGCAGTGAAAATAACAATAATCATAATATAGACCCTGATTTAGGCCCATCTGAAGGGAAAAAAAAAAAACAGAAAATGACAAAAAAGGAGAGAATTACAAAAAAGACCTTAGGAGCCAAGCAGCTTCTTCCACCTCGCATAAGCCAGAACAAGCAAGAAGATGAAGAAGGAGCCAGCTGATGTTCCTGCCACAAATGGGGTGAAGATGTGGTTTATCTCATACAACTGGCATGGAATGTTCATTGCAAACAGACCGGCTATCAACGTGTTTATCGCAATCGCGAATGATGCGATGCCGATCACCAGCTGCAGCTGAATCAATTCGTTTCGATGGCTGTCCAGTTGAATGTTCACATAGTCTTCCGTGTCGTCGATGTACTCCCTAACCTGTGTGTGTTGGGGGGACCAAAACATAAATATGAAATGTCTAACATGTAATATGTAATATGTAATTTCAATCGAATGAAAAAGAAACAGTATGATGATTACATACCGAAAGTATTTTATTTCGGGTGCCCTCCAGCTGCATGAAATAAGCCTCCAACAACATCTCCAAATCCTCCACATTGTTATCTTCTGAAGGGAAACTGGTAAAGCTCGCACTGCCTCTGACGTTGGAATTTAGTCTTGCCAGGTGTGGCGGCGCAAGAACTATGCTGTTTGTAGCAGCAGAAGCCATCAGAGCTTCAAATTGCTGATTCTGGATCTGCTTCCTTGTCAGATATAATTGTGCCATATCTTCATTGTCGTCCAATAGATGTTCAATTTCATCCCTAACCTTTTGAACGCGAGCGAGAAGACGAGTAAGGTTGCTTTTTAAGCTACGAACTCGTTCCAGGTTCTTTGTGCTGACATTCATGGCCAAGTCATCCAATACAGGATACGCATTTCGTTCTAGATCAGACACACTGGAATCTAAAAAGGAGCAGACAAATTCTAATGCAACCTCCAGCACCTGAAACTCAAACGGAAGCTCCTCTTCGTCTTTCGCGTTGCACAACCATCTTTCTTCTGTTGATGGATTTTCTTTAAAATGAACATCGTCATGGATGGGATCATGAACTTTGGACGGAGAGTTGAGACGGATTTGTTGTCTCAGTTGTTCGACAAAAGGGACAACTTCTTGACAGAGGGGATCCAAGAGAAGCACTTCTTC
>JXCR01036403.1:0-21370 GCA_002079205.1 Phalaenopsis hybrid cultivar
AAAAATGTTTGATTGCATGAACATTTTATTGACTTGGAAGATGCTAGCAACTTGCTTTCATTGGAGAGGTCTGACATGCCAGTAAAATGAAATAATAGCTAAATCAAAGCCATTCTCTTGGGAGTCTATCACCCAACTAGAGAATTGGCAGCAAAACACAACTTTTCGTGCTATCCTCTGGAATAACATGCTTATTTGAGTCAATATTATACTCTTCAAATGGGTGATTATCAAAGTTGTTAAGGATGTAAGCCCAAAGGATAATGGTATCTTCTTTTGATTTTTAATCAACATAGTGAAATAATATTAATTGGGCTAGGGTTTATTACTTATTCCCATTTTAATTTTTCATTTCTACATTTTATGTCTCTTACAGGCTATAGAGTATTTATCTCCATATGTGCATATCCTTTATGCCACAATACAACAACAACAACAATAAACCTTTATCCCACTAAGTGGGGTCAGCTGTCTCCATTGTGTTTTATTGAGTGTCATATTTTCATTTAATTATAATAAATTAAGATTTTTTTTTACAATATGCCCAAGTCTTTGTAGTTCTACCTCTACCTTTCTTAACATGAGTTGAATCTAAAAGATCTACCCTCATAACCAGATCATCAAATTGTTGAAGTTTAACGTGACCATACCATTTCAGATGATTCTCTTTAATCTTGTCTACAACTGGAGCAATACCAACTCTTTCACGAATAGATTTGTTTTGCATCTTGTCTCTAAGTGTTGAGCCACGCATCCAACTAAGCATTCTCATCCATTATAAGAAGTGGAAAAAATAAATCTTGTAATCGTACAGGTTATCTCTTATGATGGGTTGAAGAATATGTGAGCATGCAGTGTTGATTAGTAAAAGGTACAGAATGATTTTGTTAACTGATAATAATGATGAGAATTTATGTTGAATAGTGAGTGGAAATAATAGTTGGAAAGCAAAAAAATGATTTTTGAGGTGGATTGATGGTGAGTATCCATATATAGTGTGATATCAATGGTTGGTATGATTGACATCACACTCATAAAGAAGATTGGATTACCAATAAAGGTAAAACCAAAATTTGGAGATATAAAGTCAAATGAAAACAGTTTGAATCTTGTTTAGCTCATAATCTAAACAAACATGTATTTTTAGAGGTAAATTTTAAGTATATAAATTATTGGAGAGTTATAATTTTTGTTGTTGTATCGAACTTAAATAAAATTATATTTTTTTACCACCAAGATGGAAACCACTCAACATATGGAGTGGAATTACTTGTTTAATCATCACAAAGGCAAAATGTTTAAAGAGTCATCCAACTAANCAGGGAAGAATTAAAAGCGGCAAGAAACAAGATGCAGAAGGATTTACGATCGTTTCGAAGAGAAGAAACAAGAACCAATTCCCTAGTGCAGTGAATGGCTTGTATGCTGAGCAATTTATCTGTACGTAGTGGGCTGATGACACAGAATATTATAAATAAGGCAAGTAAGTTCTTTTTCCCAATTTGAATATTTGAACATTGCCAGTGTTATCACTCGAAATTGTAATATGGTAGTATTCCGGCCTGTGAGCAGAAGCTATTCGAGAATGATCTTGCAATAAGATGTTGGTCTGCAGCTTCTCAGTTTTCCGGGTGANGACGAAATTGTAATATGGTAGTATTCCGGCTTGTGAGCAGAAGCTATTCGAGAATGATCTTGCAATAAGATGTTGGTCTGCAGCTTCTCAGTTTTCCGGGTGATTGATGAGAAGAGACCTGCATGTACATAAAGCCATCTCAGGATTGCTTAGGAAATTTCAACATCGTTTATGGACAAAAGCTTTTCAACGTATCAAAATTGATGAAATTTATATGATAAAGAAATTGATATATTTATATGATTAATCTGTAGGAAAATAAGTGTGTAATTAGTTTTTATAGTTGAAATAGGAGTTTTAAAAGGCTATAAAGTGTAAAATCATCATTTAATAGCACTTGCTTTTGTAAACCTATATATTTCACATCCCATCCAACACTATTGTTAGACATATATGCCATAGATTTGTAATTTTTTCAGCTAAGATCACTCAAAGAGAGATTTTGCTACATATATTCCTAGAAATTAAAGAATTATAATTTTGAACCACATCAACCAGAGATTTTGTCTAGTAACTCAGTCATGCAGATTCATTGAAAAAAAAGGCATCAGCATATTGATTCATAGAAAATTCTCTTAAACAACTATTGGAACTCCATTGATTTGACTTGTACAATTTTCAAAGGACACCTTTAGTTATATCTGTCCACCTCATAATATTCAAGTTATATGACATCTTCAATATCATTTAAAGGTTACTTTGTTATTCTTTATAAACAACCAGAATCCACTAGTTAACATATTTCTTGAATCAGCCAAAAAGTTGCCATTCTTCATACTTCAGAATGGGAATTCACCAACCAAAAATTGCTCATTTGTACTTTTTGTTTAGAAATGATTTAGGGGAATTCTTCTTGCAAAGTTTGTTACCAAGTATGATACTCAATTGGAATTACACACAGAAGATCTGAATTCTATCACTCATTTGCACCAATCATATTCTCAATTATTCAAGAAAAGATCATAACACAAAAGACTAATGAGCACATGAAACAATTCTATATATAGCCCTTTTTATATCATATATTGCACAAATAACTTTTGTGTGAAGCCTTGAATGCAAATAATTTTTCAAAAAGCAAAATACTGATAAGAAACACGAAAAATGTTTGATTGCATGAACATTTTATTGACTTGGAAGATGCTAGCAACTTGCTTTCATTGGAGAGGTCTGACATGCCAGTAAAATGAAATAATAGCTAAATCAAAGCCATTCTCTTGGGAGTCTATCACCCAACTAGAGAATTGGCAGCAAAACACAACTTTTCGTGCTATCCTCTGGAATAACATGCTTATTTGAGTCAATATTATACTCTTCAAATGGGTGATTATCAAAGTTGTTAAGGATGTAAGCCCAAAGGATAATGGTATCTTCTTTTGATTTTTAATCAACATAGTGAAATAATATTAATTGGGCTAGGGTTTATTACTTATTCCCATTTTAATTTTTCATTTCTACATTTTATGTCTCTTACAGGCTATAGAGTATTTATCTCCATATGTGCATATCCTTTATGCCACAATACAACAACAACAACAATAAACCTTTATCCCACTAAGTGGGGTCAGCTGTCTCCATTGTGTTTTATTGAGTGTCATATTTTCATTTAATTATAATAAATTAAGATTTTTTTTTACAATATGCCCAAGTCTTTGTAGTTCTACCTCTACCTTTCTTAACATGAGTTGAATCTAAAAGATCTACCCTCATAACCAGATCATCAAATTGTTGAAGTTTAACGTGACCATACCATTTCAGATGATTCTCTTTAATCTTGTCTACAACTGGAGCAATACCAACTCTTTCACGAATAGATTTGTTTTGCATCTTGTCTCTAAGTGTTGAGCCACGCATCCAACTAAGCATTCTCATCCATTATAAGAAGTGGAAAAAATAAATCTTGTAATCGTACAGGTTATCTCTTATGATGGGTTGAAAAATATGTGAGCATGCAGTGTTGATTAGTAAAAGGTGCAGAATGATTTTGTTAACTGATAATAATGATGAGAATTTATGTTGAATAGTGAGTGGAAATAATAGTTGGAAAGCAAAAAAATGATTTTTGAGGTGGATTGATGGTGAGTATCCATATATAGTGTGATATCAATGGTTGGTATGATTGACATCACACTCATAAAGAAGATTGGATTACCAATAAAGGTAAAACCAAAATTTGGAGATATAAAGTCAAATGAAAACAGTTTGAATCTTGTTTAGCTCATAATCTAAACAAACATGTATTTTTAGAGGTAAATTTTAAGTATATAAATTATTGGAGAGTTATAATTTTTGTTGTTGTATCAAACTTAAATAAAATTATATTTTTTTACCACCAAGATGGAAACCACTCAACATATGGAGTGGAATTACTTGTTTAATCATCACAAAGGCAAAATGTTTAAAGAGTCATCCAACTAATAGTTCCAAAATGTTTATCTAAGAGAGGCACATTTAAAAATAATCACATTGTGTTGTTCCTAACTCGTAAACTTCTCAATATGGTTTGAAGAATATCATTTTGAGACTTGTTCATCTTATAAACAAGAACATTAAGATGTGAGGTGCCTCTCATAGTTGAGTTGCATTGATTTGTAAGAAATGAAGCATAGGTTCATCATCCATTATGGATGGCAAGATGTTAGAGTGTTGATAGTTAATTATGGCTCTGTTATTGTATGTGTTACTCTTTTTGGTCAGTAGGAACACATTCAAAGAAGACGTGATAGTGGCATTGGTTATCACAAATGATCTAAACTATGGCAAGTTGGTATATTAATTGTAGTAAAGAGAAATAATATTAGCCATTGATGGATGAGAAAACAATAGTCATTGGCATTAGTTCACATTATTGTATATCAGTTGAGTTAGAAATCATGCGCTAAAAATTGGTTGGCCTACTAGTCATAGGAAAAGTGAACCGAAAGGTTTGGACATAAGAAACCACAAAAAGAAGAAGGTGGAGGTTTTGAAAGTGCGTGTTTGTGTGTGTCTGTGTGTCTTGACTTCTAAATGTCTTGCTGTATTTAAAATCGGGTGCGCTTGAACACTTGAATTTGTTTCAATGAAACTATAGATTCAAATAAAAGTACGATCATTTGAGAGAATATTTTAGCTTTAAAAATTTCTCTAGAAGTATGCATATTTATCTTAAAATTTTAATGCAGGCGCCCTAATACATTTTCTTAGCGTAAACTCCTAAATATATTGTAAATATCTTGCAAATATCTTGTTATTAAAAAAAAATAAAAAATAAAAAATAAAAGAAAGAAAGAAAGAAAGAAAGGAAAGGAAAGGGCTCATTGAACTTAGTTTTGAACCGAGTCAAACTCGCATAAAATAAAATTGCTTCTACTCTTGTTACAATGCGAAAAAAATACAAGTTGCTACTAGTAATGGCATCCAAACCACCTAAAGGCCAACCTTAATTGAAATTCAGCCAACTTAAAATCCTTGAAGAAAGACATGGCCGGCCGAATTTTTTATATGCTCTTTACATATAATCAACTACTTTTATCTAATATTACAAAAATCAAGCTGTACATCCTGTCTCTTGTAAGGAATATGTGAAAGCCTCTTAAGAAAAAGCTTCATATTACACTAAGGATGATGGTTATTTATGTAAAAAAAAAGAGACAATTACATAAAGACCATCCGAAACTTGGTATTTATAAATTAGCCATCCTCTTTCATTCCTTTTTTCAAATTCTCATTTAACTATCCATATTGATCGTGAAACCCCGACCATTATTTTTCATCCTTATCAAATTCTCAATAGTTTGATCGAGGCACAGCTAAATGCGTTTTTTCGATTGTTCAAAAAAATCATTTGAGTGATTAATTTGTAAATATAAATGTTTCGGGAGGTCTCTATGTAATTATCCAAAAATAGAATAAAAAAGAAAATCCATTCAGAATATACGTAGCGCTTGACAGTTGTAAGTAAATCGAGCCTGCATTAATATCATCTTGTTCATACTCTATTTAGACTTTTACTTAGTCTAAATCGAGTATAAATGTGATCTTTATTTTAAAATCTTATTCATAATTATTTAAAGTCTTTTTCCTTAGTATGAAACATAATCAAGCATTAATGTAACTAAATATATTCTACATTTAAATTTAGAGGTCTAAATATACATGCTCCTTAATTACTAGTGCTAACTAGAATTATTAGTTTTAATTAACATTGAAGTTTACATACCTTAAAAGTGATTTAAATCAATATGTATAACTATTTGCTTACAATTTATATGATATTTAGACCTTAACAACTTGGTAACTTATACAACATATAAGATATAGAATAATTAGTTAAGAATATTAAATAAATAATCAATAAAAATTTAAATAAATGAGAAGCAATTTAACATGCACTTGAACTTGAATGGCATGGCCACTAAATATTTGCTAAGAGCCCTACCAATGTCAAATTATAGAGAAAGGTTTTAACTTATTAGTTTATAACTTAGAACAATATAAACGACATGGTGTGATAGCTACATTTTGTGAATATTAGAATGTCATATTGAAACTTAGTCATAAGTTTGGTTTGAGTTAAATATCATTGTTGTGCATNTTTAAGAATATTAAATAAATAATCAATAAAAATTTAAATAAATGAGAAGCAAATTAACATGCACTTGAACTTGAATGGCATGACCACTAAATATTTGCTAAGAGCCCTACCAATGTCAAATTATAGAGAAAGGTTTTTAACTTATTAGTTTATAACTTAGAACAATATGAACGACATGGTGTGATAGCTACATATTGTGAATATTAGAATGTCATATTGAAACTTAGTCATAAGTTTGGTTTGAGTTAAATATCATTGTTGTGCATTAAAATTATAAGTAATATTTTGTTGAAGGCCGGTATTAGAGGAAGAATCATTAGTGGCTTCAAAATTCTCATATTATAATCAAATCAAAGCTAACTAAGTGTTTCTATAATATAATCAAATAACAAATACTACGACACAAAAAATCGACAGTGGAGAACAAGTTGGATGAAGAAACGTAGCGTGAACCGCGGGCTGATGGGGCTGCTATGTGGGAGGCGCGACGGATAGAAGTATGCCATGTGGTTTTGGTGGAGCCGTCCTGGTGTTATTCCAATGTCATGCCAGTGTTATTTCGGTTTTACTCGCATTATTTTAAGGGTTTGTTTAGATGGAACAGCGGACTGACGTGGCAGATGAGGTGGAGAGCGCAAAAATAGTGGAGCGGCATATGGAGCTTCAGATTTGCCTAGAATAAGGTGGCGTCGACGTGGATAAGTAGGAAACTAGGGGGTTTCCGAATTAATTAAATACGGGANCGGCGGATGAGGTGGAGAGCGCAAAAATAGTGGAGCGGCATATGGAGCTTCAGATCTGCCTAGAATAAGGTGGCGTCGACGTGGATAAGTAGGAAACTAGGGGGTTTCCGAATTAATTAAATACAGGAAATGCTATATAACTTCAAAAAATCACATCTTGTCGTAGAAAGTCACAAAAATAAAATAAAATAACTCATGTGCTCTGTGAATAGAGGAGAATATGATGGACCAAAATTAAAAAAAAACATTTATTTAATATTATTTCTTAATTAATTAAAAACTCCAAAACTTAATTAATCAATAAATAATTAAATATTTAATGACATGAAATTTTGAGGGCTTATTCTTTATGAGCCTAGAAATGTTCTTTGATTTTTCCGAAGCCTAAGAACACCCCTAGCATTAAAAGCCCTAATTATTTAAACTAATTACCTTTGTTTTAGTTAAAATAAAAAATAAAAAATAAAAATAAAAAAATTACTAAAGCAAGTTTGGTGAACTCCTTGAAGTCAGGGCCACTTAGGGAAAATAAAATGGAAGTTAAAGTAAAAAATATATAAATATAAATGAATTATATACCTATTGGTTGACATCCTTGGCATAAGACTCTTCAAGTCGAGGGTTTGAATCCTCTCTGACTTATGAGGCATAAAAATGTGCTACTCGAATTGCTAGATACATCAGGAGTGGCTGGAGACTCGTATAATAGTCTCTGGCTATTTCTTTATATATATATATATATATATATATATATATATATATATATATAATTGCATTATTGAGAAATATTTAATAATCTAGATAGAACATCATCCTAAAATCAATAGCCTAATCGATAACGGATTTAATACAATGAGGGTCATATATTAAAATGAATATTATTTTCAAAATTAATAGATAAGACAATGACATCTATCTTTAATACCACCCCAAAATTTGTTTTAAAAAATATATATATAATTTAAAAGCCCCCATCGGAGTGTTATTTTTGCTATTTTTTTTATTATTTGGATAAATACTTGGAGTTAGTTTATAATAATAATAATAATAATAATAATAATAATAATAATAATAATAATAATAATGCACTTAAATATGTTTTTATTATTATTATTTTAAATGAAGCTAATTACGTACGTTAGCTCTAAATATCACATATTGGAGTTACTACATCACTAAAAAAAATCAAACTATAAACTATCCCCCACGTCTTTCATTTTATTTTCTTAGATTATCTATTTAAATTAAAATATAATAAATATTTTCATAAAGGCAGTAATTTTATGTAAGGTTATGACTCTGATTGGCGTAGCTGTGGATTATTTATAATCTGCAGATAAACAGATTATTCTGATAATGTGATAATCTGCAAATTATCAGAATAATCTGGCTTGTTGTTTGTGGTAGCTTATTCAGACTAATTTATTAGTGGTTAAATGACATTTCTGCCCCTGTCTGATAAAACGGTTTAGGGTATATAAACCTAGCAATCCCAAAAAAGGAGTGTGGCATATAGATCTAAATGCACTGTAAATATGTGATTCATTTCTAGAGCAAGATCTAAAAATCCCTAAATGCAAGAGCTAAAAATCCCAAAAAAGCAAAATGTAAGGGCATAAGAACCAGAGGAGATCTTTGGAGAACATTTCTAGAGCCTACAGAAGAACCTAAAAAAGCTTCGAAGTTGCCTTCTAGCCCTCAAAGAAACCAAAGAAACACCAAAAAAAACATTCGAGCTGCATATAAACGAACCAGAGAAGATCAAAGGAGTGTCATTTCTATAGTTTACGTAAGATCTCACCACAAGTTTAGGCACGAGAAGATCGGTAAAGGAGATTGCGGGGAAGAGCGCGAGAGAGAATCCACAAGGGCACGGGAGAAAAATAAGCCCTAGCCAACACCGAACGAAACCCCTCCCCCACGTTCGATGGATAGAAGTAAATTCGGTACGCGATTAACGACAATTTAAAAACGCAGGATCAAACGCCGAAACAAACGCTGCGGCGCGTTTTGAAAACGCGGCCGCAACAAAATAAGATGCCCCAAACGGGGCCTATATTTGAAATAAAATTCACTAAGAGTTTATATAAATCTTTTGTTAAATGAGATGGCTTTTCATAGTATTTATTGTGCCTTCTATCTTGTTAACATGCTAATTTAAAAAGGATTAGGAAAATTATTAGTAGAGTTTATAAGGAAGTCATCTTCTCATCTAACATTATTTGATATAATATTAGGCGTTGTTTAACCATTGGAGGCTTCATTTGCCAAAAGGTGTGTGTGTTGGATATTGATTTGTTAGTGGATGATGCCTAAATCTTATGTGAAAAGCCACCGAAAAATGGAACGATAGAGTGCATTTCTAGTTAGTACATGGTTCCGAATGTTGTGATGGTAAGAGTGGAAGAGAAAAAAAAAGGGTAATAATGAGTGGACCTTTTGGTTATTCCCATGATCTTCTATTTATAGGTTTGGATTTGGGATCATGAAGGCCGCATAAATGATTACATAATAAGCAACATTTATGAAAACTAGGATTGTAACAAGCGAGAAGCATGTTTATCTTGATAAAGTCTCGAAAAAAGTGACCACCATTTTGAAGTGACTGTTAGATTCCCTTCAAGTTATGATTCCTCCATGTTTATATACAACCAATTTAGTATGCCTAACTTACAAAGGTTGGTGCAGAAATAGATTAGGCTATTCTAGAGTTATAGGAGATGCTACATTTTTGTGTCCAATTAGATGATCCAATTTTTTAGACATCATCAGTGAGGAGTTTCCATCAAGTTTGGTGAGTTAATCAGTATTGAGCCTATGGAGTGAACTAGCACTACCCAGCTTAAAGAGCTTGTTTAGTCAGTTCATCATTTAGTTAAGTGAGTCTTCCTTAAGTTTGTACATCTAGTTCCCTAATTCTCTTACTTATTTAAAATGTGACAATGATAATACTTAGAGAATATGAAATCAGCTGATGTTTCTAATCGTAGTTTATAATTTATTTGTCATTATGCTTAAAAATTTATCTTTGTTTTTAACTTGGCTTTATAATAAGCCTATAATAGTATTTTAGTTATATCGGTTGCATTTGTTATTCTCGAGAAATATCTCTTGAGCATTTTAATAAATTTAATGTATTTTATTCATGTACTTTGATAGACTTGTCATTTACTAGACATATGAAGGAATAACTCCCCAACAAATTTCTCATTCCATTGCATGAAAAGATTTTTATATATTAAGGTTTTTTTTTCATTTAGTATAAATTGTGCTCTGCAGTCTCTAAACCAATAATACAATACTTCATGTTGCCAATAAGCTGGTTATGATCAAGATGCTAGGATACTAAAAGTCAGTTACCAAAGAGAGAAGAAAGAGAAAAAGAGTCATCATGGGACCCTCTAAGATAAAAAAAGGAGAAGGGGTAATAACAATAAATACAATTACTCTTATAAAAATCTCATTAAAGTATTCCACATATGCTGCTACCTTTTCTAAAAATGCGCTATGGAGTATGGGTTGGTGAGTTGGTTGAAATTCATGGTTGGGCTTGTTGGTTCATTTTTAAACTTTACATTGTTTTATTTTAAAAGCATGCTAGGAGGATCAGATTGAAAAGATACTTGAGTCTTTTCCCATTGAAGATGCCCTAGTCAATGAAGGAGTTTCCATAAAGTGCAACACTTGAGGTAAAAGGAGTTCATCATCATAACCTCATGATAAACTTTACTTTCTTAGCGAACTAAACTGGAGAGACTACTTTTGGATGTGATGTTGTTGTGAGTTCACCAATGCTAGCACATCAAATCAAGGATTTTTCCACCAAATTATACTTATGTTTATTTCTTGTCATTACTTTGCTTGAGTATGGTAAGCTCTTAATTACTAAGGGGATGTCTTCAATGCATCACTCAAAATTATTGAGTTTTCAAAGATAATAGAAGAAATTCCCATATATTTATTACTGACTTAAAGATGTGGTGGAGTTTCCATCTAGAACAATTGCAATTTGTTAAGGGTGAACTAGCAAATCAAGCTCTTAGAGTGGTAGCAATAACTAAGAGGCCGGTCACTTTTGAAAGGCGGATTGATTTATCAAGCAAAGCTATTTGTCATTTGAGCAAGGAACTTCAACATATGAAGGTTGAATTCATTCTAATTCAATATACTTTGGAGTTACTTAAGTCTAACAATTCTTAGTAGGGTGTGATTGCATCTTTGTCACTTGATGAGCACAAAGCATCTATCTATAGATTTGTTAGTCAATTCCATTTTCATGATCTAGTATTATTATTAGTAGCAACTTTAGTGAAAAATCAAACCAACTTAAATTTTTTTTTTAACAAAAATAATTTTTTATTCAAATAAATTAAAATATTTAAAGATCTATATGTGGTGAACACAAAAAATAAAATAAATAATAGTTTATAACACTACTATTTTTTCGACCTAAACTTCATATCCTCAACTAGTATTATTCTTAACTTGAATAATTAATGTCACTCCCCGGAAATGACACCAACAGCATGATACAACTTTATATGTTTTTTTCTTGTATAGGATAATACATTTCATTCAGTGATTATAATGTTCTTTTTCTTAGATATCTCCTTATCATTGAGTCTATTGACTCCTTTGATAAATGTACCCAAAATGTCACCCTCAAGATTCAATCAAGGACTACTTTGATCATTATCTCAATTTGCTCTCCCAGTATCTCCTCAAAACTACCTTACATCTCAATGGTTTGTCTAGCTATTATATGGCTTTGTTCATTCATTTATAGAATCAAACAGTAGAATTCTTTTAGCTTGATCTCTGCTAGACTCTAGTTAGGTAGTAGATCTTTGAATATACCTTTAGTTCAGAGCATGCATCCACAATCACCACACCTAAACACAATTTAAATCATAATAGATTTGTGGGGTATCCCTAAACCTGTTTTATTTAGAGGTAACGAGATGAAGTACAAACTACAAATTTGTCAATATCAAACTCAAGTGATAGAATAAGGGGTAAAGAGTAGAAAGAAAATCAAATGTTTGGCTCTCTTCAAAAGCCACTCTCTATAGAATGAGTAATACATATGGGTTTCAAGTGCAACAAACAAATGTAATAGAATGTGCAAAACAAATATTACAATTACTTTAAAAAACATATTTTTAGATGAGTCAAACATTTGAATGTTATAGAATGTGCAAATCAAATGTTTTAAGCTGAAGTTGGTGAGCTCATGTTTAGCTTGCTCATCATTCATCATCATTTTAGATGAGTCTGCCCTAAAGATGTACAAATAAATCTCTATCTTTGCTAAAAAACATATAGATGAGGTATAAAAAAAATTATATTATTCTTTACATTATATTATAATATAAATCATTGATTATACAGTTGTTTTCCCACACAATGTAAACTTCTCACAAAGCCACAATGCCTTGTGCGTTAAAAATGAGGAACTCCCCGCTTTCCCCCTACAATAAACTTGAAAGAGCAAACATCTCTTTCATGGGCTGTGAATTTAGCTCGAACATCATTAATCGTTCAAAAATTAATTTGAATTTTAGCTCGGATCATGATCAAATCAAAACAAATGAGTCGAGCAACGAGTTAAAATTTTGAATCGAGTTTCTTTTAGCCGATTTCAAGCCGACCTCAACTCGGCTCAAAATTTGGAGAAATATTTAGGTACAGAATACGAACGCAGAATTAGGTGCGTAAAATAGGTTATTCAAAGGGTACTAGGGGTTATATCTGTGTTATTGGGGGTATAACCTCACTATAACCTCATAATAACATCTAAGTAAACTACAAATATATAAAGTAACATACAAATATATGAAAACAGAACCGCAAAATTTTTTTGTAGATTATTGGGGGGTTATAGTGAGGTTGTACTCCCAATAACACAGATATAATCCCCTAATACCCTTTGAATAATATTCTTCCGCACCTAATTCTAAGTGCGTCTTTCGTACCTAAATATTTCTTCAAAATCTAATCGTTAACGGCACTAGACGATATTTGGACTGTAAATTTAGTAAATTTAACTCAAAGATTGTTATTAACCTAAAAATTAATTCAAATTTTAGCTCGGACCTTAAAAAACAAACTAATAATTTTTTTTGGAGCCGAGTCAACACCAACTTAACAGCCCTACTTCCATCCCATAACCCACCTCAGCTATATATACACCCCCAGTTTCCTACTCTGCTCCNCTCCCCGCTTTCCCCCTACAATAAACTTGAAAGAGCAAACATCCCTTTCACGGGCTGTGAATTTAGCTCGAACATCATTAATCATTCAAAAATTAATTTGAATTTTAGCTCGGATCATGATCAAATCGAAACAAATGAGTCGAGCAACGAGTTAAAATTTTGAATCGAGTTTCTTTTAGCCGATTTCAAGCCGACCTCAACTCGGCTCAAAATTTGGAGAAATATTTAGGTACGGAATAGGAACGCAGAATTAGGTGCATAAAGTAGGTTACTCAAATGGTACTAGGGGTTATATCCAGGTATAACCTCACTATAACCTCATAATAACATCCAAGTAAACTATAAATATATAAAGTAACATACAAATATATGAAAACAGAACCGCAAAATTTTTTTGTAGATTATTGGGGGGTTATAGTGCGGTTGTATTACCCAATAACACAGATATAACCCCCTAATACCCTTTGAATAATATTCTTCCGCGCCAAATTCTGCGTGCGTCTTTCGTATCTAAATATTTCTCCAAAATCTGATCGTTAACAGCACTAGACAGATATTTGGACTGTAAATTTAGTAAATTTAACTCAAAGATTGTTATTCACCTAAAAATTAATTCAAATTTTAGCTCGGATCTTAGAAAACAAACTAATAATTTTTTTTTCAAGCGGAGTCAACACCACTTAACAGCCCTACTTCCATCCCATAACCCACCTCAGCTATATATACACCCCCAGTTTCCTACTCTGCTTCCACCTCTTCTTCTGTATCCGAAAGGCGTCGCCTTTCAATCTCCCCCTCTCTACATTATAGAGAATATCTGAGAAGACACAAAGAGATGGCCGGCGAAGCATTCCGGCGGCCTGCGCTTTGTCTTCTAGGGTTTCTCTTCACCTTTTTTATGGTGAGGCCCGCCGCTGTGACTGCGCAACACGGGGAGGTGACGAAGGGGACGGCCGTGATCGACGGCGGCGCCGCCATTGCCAGCACCGATGAACACTTTATCTGCGCCACCCTCGATTGGTGGCCGTCGGACAAGTGCGACTACGGAACCTGCTCTTGGGGCGATGCTTCCGTCCTCAATCTAGTATGATTCTTAATTCACAATAAAGTTTATCAGGAGAAACATTATAATGTTCGTGTAGATTGGTGGTATTATGATGATATTTTGACGAATATTAACAACTCTATTATAATTATATAAACTTATTTTAATCAGATGATTGCTTTTGACACTTTAAAATATTTTTCTAAATAAGTCATTATTTATTTANGTCTTAATTCACAATAAAGTTTATCAGGAGGAACATTATAATGTTCGTGTAGATTGGTGGTATTATGATGATATTTTGACGAATATTAACATCTCTATTATAATTATTTAAACTTATTTTAATCAGATGATTGCTTTTGACACTTTAAAATATTTTTCTAAATAAGTCATTATTTATTTATTTTAGAATTTTTTAAATCATTGTATTAAAATATGTCTTTAAATCCACTAAATCTTTCTTATAGAATAATTTCTAGTTTATTAAAAATTATTCTAGATTATAGGCTCAATTAAAGCTCTAAAATTCTATTTGGTTTCTATTAACATAATTGATTTGATCACAGATTTCTCATTTTTTTTATTAATTTATTTAAATATAATAAAGATAATATTTTTAACTTCTTAGCCCATTAAAGAAACTAATTCCTTTCACTTCCAACCGAACAAATGTTTAGAACTCATGTTATAATGTTCTGTTTTCCAGATAATATTGATTATAGTTTAGCAATTAAAGTTTAATTAATATAAACTTGGAGAGCAATGTTAGGAAAACTATGTAAAATTAAAAAAAAAATTGAATTTTATTTTTTGTTTCAGTTAAATATTGGCTTAGAAATCAATCCAATATAGCAAAGCTATAAAACTAAGCTATAAAACTTTATTATTAAAAAAATATATATATTACATTCTGGTTGAAAATTAGTAGGATCTGTTTGGGGTGGCTGCAACTTTTTAAGAAAAGTTGGTTGCAAAACTGTGTTGGAGAAAACATATACTTAGAAAATGGCGGTGAGAATTATAAATATATATATTTTTTTTCCAAAATGTCCACCACACTTTAACAAACCAGGTTGAAAAAAATTATTTTTCACCACAAAAATATCAGAAAGTAGTAAGAAAACAGTTTCCCAAACAGAACTGCAGTGATAATCTNGGATAATGTTGGTGCAGATTGTAATTATATTAACTTGTTTTAATGGGATGATTGCTTTTGACACTCTAGAATATTTTTCTAAATAAGTCATTTTTTATTTATTTTAGAATTTTTTAAATCAATCTATTAAAATATGTATTTAAATCCACTAAGGGTCCGTTTGGGGGAGCTTATAAGTGCGGGCGGCGCCGTGCCGTTTGGTTCACGCGTTTCACCAGTTTATCCAAAACTGTGTTTGGGTTTTTACACTAAACGCAGACTACGGGTCGACCTCCGCGGCCGGCCCGTGGGCCACTTTTCAAGATAAGCAACTTTTAAAAAAATGAATTGGCTTAGAAAGCAATCCAATATAGCAAAGCTATAAAACTTCATTATTTAAAAAAAAATTATTAAATTTTGGTTGAAGATTATTAGTATCTCTTTGGGGTGGCTGCAACTTTTTAAAAAAACATGGTTGCAAAACTGTGATGGAGAAAACATCTACTTTGAAAGTGGCGGTGAGAATTATAAATACATATCTTTTTTCCAAAATGTTCACCACACTTTAACATACCAGGTTGAAAAAAAAATTGCTTATCACCACTAAAATATCAGAAAGCAGTAAGAAAACAGTATTTCAAACAGACCCTCAGAGCACCAAAAATAATTTGTGCGAATGAATTGAGAGTAATTTAAAGAAATTGACTTTAGATTATAATGCTTCATCTTTAACTTTGATGCAGGATCTTTCAAACAACATTCTTCTTAATGCGGTGAAGGGTAAGAATACTCTTGTTTTGTCCTATAAAATTCATCTTTTTTCTTATTTCTCTAAATGTCAACATCTTGTTTTCTCTTCAGCATTTTCTCCTCTGAAGCTTCGTGTTGGAGGTTCTTTGGATGATAGACTGCAATATGAAACTGGTGATTTTGGGCGCAAGTGCTTACCGTTTGTTAGGAATGATTCCGCTTTGTTTGGATATAATGAAGGATGTTTGTCAAGGTCTAGATGGGATCAAGTCAACAAATTCTTCAAAAAATCAGGGTATAATACAAAATTAAAATTATTTAGGGCCTATTTGATTTTACTTTGTTTCATTTTTTTTCCCTTTTGTTTTTATGAGCACGAGTATATTTTAGATGTGTTTTTATTTTTTATTTTTTAAAATAAAACTACATATTTTTAAGAACACGAAAAACAAATAAAAAATGATTTGAATGTTTGAAAATATAACACTAATCAAAGATGTTTTAATTTAAAATCAAAATATAAACAAAATAAAATTAAATTAAAAAATAAACAAACAAGAAACAAAAATAAAAAAATGATTCCAAACGCACCTTATTATTCAAGTTTTATTTTATTTTTATTTTAATGAGGCATTGATGTTTTGCAGATAGATGGTAGCCTAATTTTTGGATATTAACTCATGCATCAGAAGACCCCGTGTTTGTAGCTCATGAACCCAAAATAAAATAAAAAAAATTAAAAAACATATTGATGTTGTGCATCTCAACATTAAACCAAACACACTCTCTTTAACATATATCATTGAATTTAATATATCATATTTAGTAAATAATGCTAATGTCATGAAATCATCATCATTTAAATAATTTTAATCCAAAAACTCATTATTGTTAAGCATTAAAGGTGTGTTTCTTGCCTTTTCTCGGAGAAAATATGTACATTTATATGACTAACGTGTGGACGACGGATTGCACCATGCTGCCGAACACATGGTATCATGTGATCCACTCCATCGTGTGCATGTCTGCTTCACCGAACGTACTATTTTCTCCCTTTTCTTAGTGTTTCTCTGCATCTTTATGGTATGTATTGAACTAACTCGTGCTATTGCCAAGCAATTTATTCAATCTCATACAAAACTTTTCATTTACAGGGCTTTAGCCATCTTCGGTCTGAATGCTCTCAATGGAAGGGTTCCCTTGAAAGATGGTTCGCTCGGAGGTCCATGGAACCACACAAATGCTGCATCCCTGATTCGTTATTCAGCCAAGAAGGGATACAATATTTTTGGCTGGGAACTTGGTATTATTTATAGAAATTGTTCCTTTCTTCTCTTAGACTGTAATTTACTTCATGCTTGCTGCTTCATATCAATACATTTTATTTCAACAAAACTTCACTACAAAGCTTTCCTGATATAAGTTTAAGAAACCTAAGTGATTTCTTTGTTTGTTCATGTACTAAAGCAATTAAGTAAAGTGCTTCAAAGGAAAAACTGAAGTGGGATCAAATATTATTGAATTTAGAGTTATTTAATATTTTTAAGACTTGTAAAACCAGTTCATTGTTTGTGAACAACTCCTGTTGAACTCGTTAAGTAGCTCATGTTCGATTCGTTCGCCAAGCAAACGAGTTGAACGCAAATAATTTTGTTGCCCTCGATATGTAAATGAGCGGAACACGAACAAAGTTTTTTTTTTTCGTGTTCGGCTCATTTTGGCTCTAAATAATTAGATATATATACACAAACACACACACACAATTGATGGGTATTATTTTTAAATACTTTAATTGACTACAAGGTTATAAAGATTTATAATCAATTAAAATTAATAATTAAAAAAATAGAATAAAAATGTATTAAATTCTATTTAAATGAATATTTTAATAGAAATAATAATATTTAAATCTCACCTCTATCCTTAACATACTACAACTGCATGATTAGGGTTGTCAAAACAGTTCGTTGTTTGCGAGCAGCTCGTGTTCGGCTGGCAAAACAAACGAGTTGAACAAGAACAAAATTTTTTGCGCTCGATTTATATAATTGAGTTGAACAAGAATCACTGTATTTTTCAAAGAGCCGAACACGAGCTGAGCCTGAGTTTGCTAAAGCTCGGTTTGTTTACACCCCTATAGATAACTTCCAGACAATGACTCATTTTCCCTTCATTTTTCTCTTTTCAGGGAATGAGCTAAGCGGAAAAGGAATTAGAGCGCGGATTGATGTAGATCAATACGCAGCAGATACGAAATCTTTAAAAAAAATTGTGGATCAAATCTACAAGGATAATACTTTGAAGCCATTAATAATTGCTCCTGGTGGTAATTTTGAAGTAGAATGGTATACTCAGTTCATTAAGCTGACAAAAACTCCAGCCTCACTTGATGTAATAACTCACCACATGTATATTCTTGGCCCAGGTATTTTACTAGAACTTATATGAATGATACAACCATGCTCATTTGTACATTTCAGCTTATTCCATACAAATATACAGGTGTTGATGACCATTTGGTTGATAAGATTCTGGACCCTTCAA
The DNA here is from genome assembly GCA_002079205.1 of Phalaenopsis hybrid cultivar. NCBI lineage: Eukaryota > Viridiplantae > Streptophyta > Magnoliopsida > Asparagales > Orchidaceae > Phalaenopsis > Phalaenopsis hybrid cultivar. The sequence continues at coordinate 18,648 of JXCR01036403.1, forward strand.
GGCTTGATGATGTGGCATCAGTTTTCAGCAAACTCCGTGTCATTTTAAGGAATTCTGGCTCTTCTTCAAAGGCATGGGTTGGAGAAGCAGGAGGAGCATACAACAGTGGCCGTAATTTTGTCACCAATGCATTTGTTTCAAGCTTTTGGTATGTTACTATTCTCATGGACATGCATTTTGTTTATCTGTCTTATAAAAATGTATTGGAAGACTAAAAATGAAATTTTTACTATGAGAATAGGTATTTGGATCAACTTGGGATGTCAGCAAGCTATGACACAAAGTCCTTTTGCAGACAGAGTTTGATAGGTGGGAACTATGGCCTACTAAACACCATTAACTTCAAACCAAATCCGGATTACTATAGGTAAGCTAATAATCTTGTACTAAACAAGTAAATATTTTTATTGAGTTATTAAATTCAGGAAATGATTATATCCGTGATAGGGTTGGTGTAGCCCCAGTGACGAACAAAATTAGAGAAAGTCATCTTAGATGGTTTGGTCACATTAAACGTCTATCACTGATGATCCTATCAGGAGAGTAGATGTTTTAGATTCGACTTATGTTAAGAAAGGCAAATGTAGACCCANTAAACGTCTTTCACTGATGATCCTATCAGGAGAGTAGATGTTTTAGATTCGACTTATGTTAAGAAAGGCAAATGTAGACCCAAGACGACTTGGGCTTTTTGTATAAAAAAAATGATCTTACTTCTCTAGAACTAAATGATAATATAACACTAAATAGGATGCAATGGAGGATAAGGATTCATGTAGCCGACCCCACATAGTGGGATTAAGGGTATGTTTGGGGCAGCTGCAGCTTATCCAGCTTCTGCTGATAAGCAGCTTATCCTGATAATCTGCTGATGAGCAGCTGATCCGGATAAACTGTCTGGCTGTTTGGTTGGTGCTTATGACAAACAACTGATCCTGAAAAATTGACCATTCTATCCCTGTTTTGAATAAGTTGTTTAGCTGTTTGGTTAGTGCGTTCTGTAAACAACTTATCCGAATCCGAGAGACGCAAGAGCAGGGGTTCGATCGCGAGGGTAGCGGTGTAATTTAGGAGAAAACGCGACAAGGCAACGCGGACCGCCGATATGATCCCGCGGGCAGCGTCATTCCTAAAACAAAATTCGCAATTTCCAGCCCGCAGTGTAAACGTGTTATTCAAACAGTGAGGCGGAACGCCGCACACTGTTTTAAGCTGCCCCAAACGGGGCCTAAGGCTTTGTTGTTGTTGTTTTAAATTCAGGAAATGACTTTTTATTCTGAACACCATTAACTTGCACAGCTTTAATGAATTTAGCATTCTGATCACTGCAGTGCTCTTCTATGGNATTGTTTGCGAACAACTCTTGTTGGACTCGTTAAGTAGCTCATGTTTGATTTGTTTGCTAAGCAAACGAGTTGAACACAAATAATTTTTTCCCCTCGATGTGTAAATGAGCCGAACACGAACAAAGATTTTTTTTTTTTGTGTTCGGCTCATTTTGGCTCGAAATAATTAGACACACACACACACACACAATTGATGGGTATTATTTTTAAATACTTTAATTGACTACAAGGTTAGAAAGATTNGTTGTTTGCGAACAACTCTTGCTGGACTCGTTAAGTAGCTCATGTTTGATTCGTTCGCTAAGCAAAAGAGTTGAACACAAATAATTTTTTGCCCTCGATGTGTAAATGAGCCGAACACGAACAAAGATTTTTTTTTTTCGTGTTCGGCTCATTTTGGCTCGAAATAATTAGACACACACACACACACACACACAATTGATGGGTATTATTTTTAAATACTTTAATTGACTACAAGGTTAGAAAGATTTATAATCAATTAAAATTAATAATTAAAAAAAATAGAATAAAAATGTATTAAATTCTATTTAAATGAATATTTTAATAGAAATAATAATATTTAAATCTCACCTCTATCCTTAACATACTACAATTGCATGACTAGGGTTGTCAAAACAGTTCATTGTTTGCGAACAGCTCGTGTTCGCTGGCAAAACAAACGAGTTGAACACGAACAAATTTTTTTTGCGCTTGATTTATATAATTGAGTTGAACAAGAATCACGGTATTTTTCAACGAGTCGAGTCTGAGTTTGCTCAAGCTCGGTTTGTTTACACCCCTATAGATAACTTCCAGACAATGATTCCATTTTCCCTTCATTTTTTTCTTTTCAGGGAATGAGCTAAGCGGAAAAGGAATTAGAGCGCGGATTGATGTAGATCAATACGCAGCAGATACAAAATCTTTAAAAAAAATTGTGGATCAAATCTACAAGGATAATACTTTGAAGCCATTAATAATTGCTCCTGGTGGTAATTTTGAAGTAGAATGGTATACTCAGTTCATTAAGCTGACAAAAACTCCAGCCTCACTTGATGTAATAACTCACCACATGTATATTCTTGGCCCAGGTATTTTACTAGAACTTATATGAATGATACAACCATGCTCATTTGTACATTTCAGCTTATTCCATACAAATATACAGGTGTTGATGACCATTTGGTTGATAAGATTCTGGACCCTTCAAGGCTTGATGATGTGGCATCAGTTTTCAGCAAACTCCGTGTCATTTTAAGGAATTCTGGCTCTTCTTCAAAGGCATGGGTTGGAGAAGCAGGAGGAGCATACAACAGTGGCCGTAATTTTGTCACCAATGCATTTGTTTCAAGCTTTTGGTATGTTACTATTCTCATG